>JAUKWC010060050.1:0-84985 GCA_032356245.1 Endocladia muricata | reverse complement strand
CTCAATACGGTCTGATGATCAGAGAAGAGATCCATGATCCTCAGCTTGGCATCTGCCTCGTAGATCTCGATCTTGACCTATAATAGAATAGCAGATTGAAGGACTTCGAGGGACGCGGGATCTACTTAAGTTTCTTTTTTTAATACCAAGTATCTACGCAGTGTTTCATCCGAGATTTGAGCGAAGCCTTACACTTTTCCGAAACACTCAAGACCAAATAGCGATGCCAACAGGTCATGGTCAATAGAAGAGTTGAGAGATATCGTCGGAAGGGAGTACCGTGAAGCACTAGAATCTTTCACGCGCAACTAAAACTGCTCATGCTCCTTCAAAACGTTCTGAATCTGTTTCCTTCCAAAATGATTCAACTCTGGGGGACAAACGTTCCAGTGTGCATGGTCCCCCGAGAAATCGGCTCCACGAACTGATTTGTCCGACTCTCAAAACTGCAACCGTCTTGAAGAGCAAGACTTCTGGATGCTCAAGGTCTATGGTCATCTCTGAAGGAGCTGTATTCACGTGACGACGTTCAATAGTATGCCAGTGATGACGGTCGCAGCAAACGGAGCAAAATCGGCAAGTTATGCCTCATTGAGTGTCGTGTATCTTGTCTCCGAAGCCCAAGTGGGCCATGTGGATCAGTATCCGTATGGTCTGTGGAGAAACCAGTGGTAGAAAGCGGTGCTTACAAAGCAGCTACGTGGGGCGCTGTATGTTAATGAATGAGCAGAGCTGTGCATTGAAGCTTGTACATCGTTAGAAGGTGTGCTCACGGGCGCTACATACTGCAGCGTCAGGTTTGAAGAGCACAACCCACTGTTGCTAAAATAATGCCGGCCACGGAGCCTATGTTCCGTGCTGATCCGAATCTAGAAAACTGAAGGTCACATAGGCCGCATGTAAATCGTACGGCAGTGCGGACTACTACCACGGTCTCAAAGCTTCCAATACAATGAGCGTGGTATCCTGACATCCCAGATCCAGCGCCTCGGTATGGTGCTTCGCAGCATGCCCACTGATAGGTCAATAGCAGTGTCTTGGAGCAAAAACGAAATAATTCGATAAATGAAACTCATTGAAAGCTGCACCTCACATCGCACTACTAGACTTTGCAACGCCTCTGATGGCTGGGATCTCGAGTGCATCATACGTCTGCCTTCTTGAAGCGGTCTCATTACTCATCTCCGCCGTACGACCTATCACGGCGGCTTCGTGAAGTCCTCCATAGCTTCGTGTTGTTTCAGCAGCAAGATTGCGACAAATTGATGTACTCCAAATATACGGGGAAGGGTTTTATTGGGCCTGTCAATAGAACAGTACATACTACAAGTTTGAAATACATCCAGAAAAGCTCACATAAGCGACGTCGCGAACTGAATTCGTTGGGCGGGGTTCGGTCCCGATACATTATACATGTTGATAGTTGTGCAGGATACGCGTCGCATTCCATTCGTGTGCGAATTTGGATACACGCCGTAGAATCCATCGAGCTCATGCTCCTATACAGAGTCAGGCTATACTAAGCGATAGAACAGGTACTTACCTGATATCAAATTTTGAGGATGAACGGTAAATCGACAGATTTCGTATATTTCTCTGTCGTGGCTACCTTGCACAACGTAGGTTTATGAAATCAAACAGAGTAGAATTGAGTAGTAATTTCAGGAGGCAGAAAGTGGCTGCAAGAAATATCGTGAAGAGTCTCGACCACTTGACACCTCTCGTCCTATATTCCACGACTGCATGGGTATTGGACATGGGGAGTAGGTACAGGCCCATTCCCATTTCTTTGATGAAAAACTTAACCACACGGTCTTCGGTAGATCTATGAATAGTCTACTCTCCGACACTGTCAGAACGCAGAAGAATTGCTGACGTGAGCGACAGGTGGTGACCAGGAAGCCCTCTACTACACTTCTCGATGTAGTTGCATACCTCCATCTCGTGCAGTTGCGTACTAACGCTTCCAAAAGTGCTGTACGCTTCGAAATATCATCGGAATGCAGACCCCCTTTGCCTTCTAAAAAAATGAGTCTGTCGAGTACGATGATTCCTTGCGTGACCGACTACTTCCAAAACAGCATCACTTCGGACTACCCGGTCCAGGGATTGCGAGCGCCTGATGCGCGTAGTTCTTGTCCTGAGCTGAGGGCCCTGCTCGTACTGCGAGTTGTATAATACGGTGCAGTTCCCGAACTCATCTTACGTACCTCTGGAGCGGACGACGACCTTTATACTGCCTTACGCAGATAAGTCTGCTCCAGACCATCTATCCCCCCACTTCCACTACTATTCACTACGTGCCGCCATGGCAAAAGTGCCATTCTACACTTTGCATGACGCAGGGTTCTAAGAGGTTGAGGATATTTCTTGGCCATGCTCAGTACAGTTGGATTACCTGAAAATTTGCTGAATTTGTGAACCAGATGATGAAATGAGGACATCCGCAGCCCCTTTGTCGTGAATGACCACAACGCCCTGGAGCGGAAATGAACATGACACCGTACGCCGTATAAGAAATGGCGGATCGCACGGCCGTTGGCTGCCATCACTAGTCTTCTGCGTGTCCCAAGTAAAATCCTTATCGCTACGGCGGAGCTCAAACTTAGTGTTTCTGTCCCTCACCTTGTCCCTTGCCACGAAGACATGTTCGGCTCGTCGCTTCGCTAACGATTGGGAGGACCCGCACGACTTATAAATACTACTCTGCGTGGATTTTGAAGATGCACTGCCAACCATTGCCAAATGCTGCTGGAGACAGGGAAATTCCCTCCTCTTTAAATCCTCGCGCAGCAAGGTTCTGTGTGCATCAACTTTCTTCCTACCCTATATTGACAATTGAGCCGCGGACGTAGCGAGCGCAATCGATGTGGGCACGTCACTCCATTTTGGCTGTCGCCGAGGTACCAATCACCGCCTCTGAATGGAGGACGGATTCATCGTCTCATATATACAACTGGAGGGTATGAAAAGAAACAAAGGAAAGAAATGAGGCTGGAGGCTTCTACATAATGATTAATACCTGTTTTTATTGTGAGGCTTGAAAGGATGCACATGTTTCTGTGGTGCAGTTTTAGAAGGGGCACGGATAGCGGCTCACTCATGCGTCAGTACAAGAGCAGATTGATGATGTTGCCTTCACTCCACATGGCAGGCACGTCTTTGCCGTATGCATCTGCATTTTTAATAGCGAGAAGACCAAATCGGCATTTGTGCCACTTGTGCCACTTTGCAAGGCTATTTTGCAATCAGGACGGCAAAAACTTGACTTATCCATAGCGGGGCCAACATCGTCCGTTTCTCTGGGCGACTACTTTGACGGCTGGACCGAATGCTTTCTTTTCGCTGGTTGTATTTTCAGCTCGCAAGAGCTAGTTACGGCATTGAGAGGCAGCGTTTCAGTCTAGTTTCCAGCACGCTGCAGACCTAGATTGCAACGGTCATCTAAGAGGTGACCTTAGCTCCATGTTTCACCAAATTCGTCTTGCCGCTCAGAATCTAGTGGCACGGATAGGTTTTGACGATGTCTTCTTAGCGCAGGACTCTCTATATAAAGAACCATTGATCGTCGCGGACCTCCATGTGTGCGTGTGACGCTCTAGGGTGATGTCCATCTCAGTCTCTATCCTCGTCTATCCACTATCGAGAGTTCTTGATAGAGATTTAGTCATGAGATGTTTCGAGCAGAAGTATGGTGTCGTGCTCTCCATCCTGGTATCGCTATGCTTGCCGTTCAAGCGGCAGAATCGCCTTGGTGACCCGTCGGCGACGCACCCACATTCTTTTGTATCGGTAAATTTTCGTTTTCTTCCGAGCTTGTTGGGGAACTGTTGTGCAGAGTAGCGTCTTAACAAACAGCAGAGTCGTGCCTCCACTCACATACACCCGGTCGTGGAACAAACCGATTCTCACCCCTCGGTACTCTACAGGTAACGGACAGCCCGTCACGCAGCCCGCCGTTACTTCCACCGTCCCGAACATCAACGGTTCGTATACCTCGAAGCAGGAATGGTGATTTGCATGGCAGATGCGCCTCGAAGCTCGATAAAACCGTCGATAAAGTATAGGCTACCTGTCGCAGTTTCCACAAAATTGAACTCTTCACCTTAGTCGACGTTGATACATCGGACGCCCAAAAGGCGCATCGCAGGGCCCGTTTGTAGTGCTACCTGACGCGTCACATTTAATGCTGGCCACGTATTCTGAAGCCAGGTCTAGAACCTCGCGGAGAGGGACCAATATCCCACGCCGAACTCACAAACCTTTCGCGAAATGCCTCCAAGCAGGTTGGGAAAGCTGAGGTGAAGCAGTTGCCAGCATCTTCATACTGCACAAAACGGAAGTGTTTTGTCAGCCCTACATATAATTTCGAAGAGATGAAAGTACAGCTCAAAAGGCCCGCAAAAAGGTTGGCTAGGGTCAAGTGCTACGAAACCAGGTCGATCCTGCGGTCTGTGGGCTTCTTGTCAGGATGAAGCATTTTTCCGCGGATCGTCTCATCTACTTTCGTCCTCACCTCGCCGTTCTCTGCATGCTAGACTCCGTCCATATAATTTGTCTATGCTGCGCGTGCAGATTGAGCGAAGTCATCGGTTTAGTGGCATACCTTCCCGAGCTTCAGCTCGCGCGAGAAACTCGGCCAACAGACGTGGACAGCCCGTCGAATGAATGAGGCGTGGCTGCTTCCTTTCATAGCAGTACCTTCTGCATCATACCGTCGTAATCGACTATGTACCTCACGACGGCCCTCCACGTTGGAATCGTGATCCTTCCGCAGCTTCAAAATGAAGCCGCTGGTAAGATCACTACCTTCTTCGCACACTCGTCAGCTGTAGCGCTTCAGTCACAAACCGCCCATGCCGAACCGGAGAAAACTGTTGGCCATGATTCTGTGGTCAGTTTTAGCAACGGTCACGTCCGACACCGGGCCGGACGGCTCTGGATAACTTCGGGCGAAGAGTTCATGGGAAAACTTTCTCACATCCGTCCCTCTTTTGATATTGAATCGAGTATGCATCAACAAAAGCTGAATCCTACGCTCCAGAGCTATAGAGCAAAGTCACCAGCTTTCTTATTCCCGGGGCATATTGCGCGGGGCTCGCTCAGCCTGCCCAGATAGTCTTAAAAGTCGTCGGCTTCAGTCAGGAAAAGGCGTACATGGTTGAGGCAGTCTCCTTTCACGGAACCTATGAGAAACTGACAAGGGACGATCTCCGTCTAGGCAGAATCATTGCGGCTCTTGCCTTTCAGCCCACCGACCATCTCAGGGAAGTCTAGACATACTGGGAAGAGCGAGTCAACGCAGATATAGAAATGTTCGGGTGATTGATTTTCGCCATGGTGTACGTTGCTGTTGCACCTGGACATGACAGTGGTGACCAGACCAATAACGCTGGAGCTCTTTGACATAAGATGCTCATCGTGAGGATGGGTGCTGCCGACCATCATGGATGTCAGGTTATCCAATTTCAGGTTGCTCCCCACTTCCACGAAACTTGTCTGTCAGATTAGACGCTAGGCTACGATTTCTTAGCGGCGATATCCAGATGGGCTCGTCCCAGGTAGTATGGTGGTTTCGGTTATTCTCTTCTTCCTTCACATCTGGCTCCTCTCCGGCAGGCTCAACTTTTCTTTTTTACAACAAAAGCATGCACGACATCAGCCGAACCCACACGATAGCTGCAAGATGCATTTGTGATGCGGATTAGTCTGGCGAGGCTGTTCTCGTGGAATGCATCGGGCGCAGTTTCTGTCTTCGCCACATCTCATCCATCTTCGCGAGAAACGAGGCGCACGCTGAGGCGCGAGCAAGGCCTGGACAAGTAGTCGCTTTCCTGGTTGAGCGTATGGGCAGCTTGGTACCGAGGAGGAACGTCCGTCGGAGCACATGTGACGCCTCCAAGCAACATCGCGCCGTCATGGATGCTTCTGTTAGCAATACCTGGCCGCAGGTCACTGTCACATTGTGGCACCGGGATGAGAGAGATCGCAGTATCGCAGAAAGGGCCACCGTCAATCTTTTTGCGGAAGAGGCCGTCCATAACGGCTCTCATGTCTCTGTGGAGATCGTTTTATGGCTCGGTGGATCAGGAGGTGTGTACGTAGGACGGGGTGTTGTGATAATCGGCCTTCGCCAAATCACGGCAGAACGTCAGTTGCTCAACCTCGTTCGTGGCAATCATATCGGAGGCCTCAACGTCTGAGCACCGTGGGGTTGAAGACTGCAGGAACGAAGGGGCTTTCTTGACGGAGCCGTCTTGGTGCAGGGACTGACGGGGCCGCAACTTTAGTTGAGATGGTGTTGTGTCTGCCTCGGGCCCGATTTCCGCCGCCGCCACCATCAACTCCCGCTCAGGCTCTGTCTCTACCACCAGCTGCATAAGTACCCACTTTGTCGTCTCTGGTTCGAATGTTCGTGTGAGCAAGTTCCATGAAGAGATCATAAAGTGACGTTTCTTTGTCATCTTAGAAATACGGCAGCTGTGGGAGCAGTGTAAGGACGGGAAGAAGGAGTATTGCATATAGTTCTGTCAGGACCAAGAAGTCGTGACCGAAATCTTGTGACGGGGAAGATGCGCAGGAGATGGGAGCAAGTCGAGACAAGGAGAGGCGACAGTAATGCCGCAACAGCGGCGCGAGTGTAGCAGCCCGGAAAAACTACACGGGCACGGCCAGAGTTAACTAGCGGCGCTTGAAGAAAGACGTGCACCTGTGCAAGTCCAGGACTCAGAATCGATGTTTGAAAAACCCGTGAGTACTGGTGTCGAAGGGGGACTACCCAACGACAAAGGTGGGAATCTACTGATGTTCTGATGCGTGGGTAGACGTGTGTACGAAACCGAACCCGACAAAACGTTTATCCTCTCATGTACTACAGCACGACGAAACGATTACATTCTCCTAGATGGAGGCGATCCCCACCCCCCTCCGCACCCTTCTACCGACCTCGTGGGAAAAACTCTTTTCCAACTTTCCTGAAGTACGTGTAACAGTTCGCGACTACGCTACCCGACGAAAAGTGTGCTGCTACGGGGCGCGTCCCATGCCCGCCCGGTACCACTCCTCTCCACAGTGCATATGGTGCACGGCCACGCCGACAACATGATACCTCGTACTCTTGCAATTCGAGGATATGGAAGCGGTCCTCCCGGGTTGGCAGACTCTATTCCCGGGTTGCCTCTCTGTACTCGCATTCAAGAGATCTCCCTTTCTTGGCTCGTGTCGCGCCCCACCTGGGCCCTTGCACCACTAGACTTTCCGGGCCTGGTTGCTCTGTTCTTTTCTCACTGCACTGGAACCATGCCGCCGGGCGAGCAATGCACACCCAACACAGCCGGCGTGTCCTCACCTGCCCTCATTTTCTTTCCCTCTTCACTGCAGATGAATCTGACGATTTTCCTGATGACATTTGGCACGTCAGCGTCTCTGCACCTTACCTTTGCAGAACGGAACGAGGCCTGTTTGGCAAGCAAGGAAAGTTCTGCAGTGGCGACCAAGCAACGCAAGCTGAAGAATGATTTTCGTGCTTCTACCAAAGTAATTGCCCAGGCGCTCATCAGCTGCACACGTAAAACAAGAAGTGGACAGCGCGCACGAAGCTGTCGATATTCCAGCTGACGCGAGTGGACACGAGAATTGACGCAACGATTGAAATGCCCCGGAAGGAGGAAAGCCGCACGGTGCGTGTCAGTATGCTGCCAAGCGCATCCCCTCTACACTTAGAGAGGTTCGGTAGATAACTCTGCATCTGACTTTTCGCGTGACCGGCACTAAAATCCTGGACGTCCTCACGTTCACTCACGCATTTGACCGGAGCCATTCAAGGCATGGGAACAAACATTTATTCGACTTCGACCACACAAATTAATGATGCGCCGGAATTGCAGTCCCTATGCCCCGTCCGATCTGAGTGTATACAATGTCCGGCATTATAGTATAAACGTTGGATTTTAGGCCGCCAGTCGGACCCTACCTCTTGCGTCGTCAGAACGGTCATCACTTCACGTCCCTATAGTCACCTGCTCGGACCATTGTAGGCATGGTGCCCCGTACCGCGCTGAGGATGAGCTACATGGCCAGTGTTGAGGAAAGTGCAACCAGTCCACCGGATTGGGGCCGGGTTGCGAAGCAGAATACGGAAAGGCGAACTTTATCGACTTTTTCTAGTTCACATTCTGAACGTCCGTCCCGCACGAGTACTTGTACGATTTCAAGCAGCATGCCAGTCGGCTGCCTTGGAACCGCAACGAATGGCGCAGTCTCGGGCTATCAACGCTCCCTGCCAGGTTGGGCAAGGATGAGTGGGAGGCTCTACGACTTCAGCGTTAAACGGCCGAAGTTGAGGGCGCATCTGCGGGGGTGCTGAAGGTGCGGTCGATGCCTCCGTGTGCGAGTACAGAAGAGAAAATAATGTGTCCTTTTCCGCACATGACACAGTCGAGCCCCGCCCACAGTGGGGGGCCGTCTATTTAAGCTCATCGTCTTATGCCCTTCCATCGGATGACGGAGACGAGGATGCAGCTGCAGTCAAGCGGGGAAAAGAAAAACACAGCCGTCGGGCTCAATGTAGTGAGACAAACATTTCAGTATTCTTCATACGCTCTCGGCTGATTCGTGCGGCAGCCGGAAGACAATCCTGATGACATACCGGCACGAGCGAACCCCTGTAGCATGTCGCCACGGCGGGAGGACTTGGCAGAAGAGTTGCTTTGGAAGTGACATCAGTCCACAGATCCTCTTCCACAGGAGGCCGGCGTCACGAAGTCATACACCCGTCCCCGCAGCAAGAAATTTCACTATCTCGTCGATAATCACAGTGACAGTTTCCGAGATTCTCTTGGAGAGCACCGCTCAAAAACACGTCAGAACACAGGCTGCTAGACCTTCGAAATGCTGCTGTACCCTGTGCTCTCCTGCTCTTTGCCGGACTCGACCAGGATCTGGATCTCCATCGCAGATGGTTCCCGAAAAGAAGGCGGCTCCGACTAGCTGAACACTCTCTCAGGAAAAAGCCACTGCAGATTTGATATTCCTAACGCCTGGGCCCATGGATTTTGGGCAGTTTGGAAGTTCCAGTACAGTCGACTGGATGGTGAGCGAGTCGAGACACCGAGTCATCGAAAGCAGAGGCGCATGTTAAGGGGCGAAAATGGAATGCAAAAAACCAGGGCAGGTAACAGTAACAGAAGCCAATCTCGAGGTGCCCCTCAGACCTTCGGCTACAAACTGCACAAGCTGTCACTGGTCTGAGTTGAGCAGAAAATCCCCGGCGACTGCGCGAGAAGAGAAAATTCAAATTCCACGCGCTTAAATCGGTCCCCCATGTCTCGACAAAGAGCAGTTCTGGCTATTCATGGGGCCCGACTCACACATCACGCCCAGACTGCTCTAAGCTCCAATGCTCGTGTCGCACCGAGTATGCTTGTTTCCTACGTTGAAGAGGGTTCTGCCCACGAATAGGCTTCATTTCTGCGTTATTACGTACGTGCGGTTTAGCGTGTTCAGCAGGGTGGATCATGGTCCGGATACGTAAGAGCCCGACCGTCCTCGATTGCACAAGTAAAAAATCTGCTGGAAAGTAGAGCAAAGACAGTAGAGGTGGTTCATACGTACTGGGACAGGCGCCAGCTCAAGCCCGCGCGGATCTTCTACACATGCCTGAAACGTCGCGCTGCTTGCACTAACGTTCCGCAGGGACGTCTCGAGCCTCTCCCCGTATTGGCAATGTGGACGTTTTCAGCGCTTCGATACCTATTGTCTTGTTAGAAGAACACGTACGATGCAGAAAAGACCTTTGCACAGAGGTCCTGCGGGTCCTCATCGGACCTGCACGCGAATCAATGGTACGCGGAGGGCGGCGCGGCAGGTGGGCAGCTTGCAGCCTCCCAGCACTTTACTACCACAGGATTGCTGGCAGAATGCTCAATGTCGAAAATCGAAGGGGTGTGTGTTTGGCAAGAGCGTGCGTGGCTCGACAAGTGGATGGCTCACCACGCCACGTGCATCGGTTCCAGGAAGATGCCTGGCATAAGGACGCTCATTAATACGACCTCAAGTCGATTCATGCTCACTCGGAAGGACTGATCTCAGCATATTCCCTACGACAACTCTGATATTATATTAAAAGGGGAAATACTGTGCTTCTTTGCCGACATGAGGCGGGCGGTGTACTTTCCGCCCTTGGTGTTTGACTTTTCGCACGAAATTGCACACGAGCAGAAAACCACGAAGTTGCTAGTCGCGGAGTTATCCTGCAGAATGTGGATTGTAGCGCCGCCTACGTATCTGTCTCTTGGCCGAAAGCATTCCAGATGGGGCCGCGCTACACACGAGCACCCCATGACGAGCCAGATAACCAAACTGTGCCATGTGTACTTCCTTCGGGAACGGAACAGCGTACTTCACGATGTACTCTGCGTATTGCAAGGTTGACGTTAGTTTTCTAGTAGTAACATGGCCCCTCGCGGTGCCACGGACAACTGAAGAGCCGAAGAGTCGCATAAATCAACGAACACCGCCGTGATTGGGTTTGCAGACCTGCTAAACGTGAAGAGTGGCAGCGAAGATACGTCTGTCTTTTTGGAACTAGATACAGGCGTCCACCAGGTCAGGTAAAGTAAACCTCCCACCCGTACTGAACGTTATGGGATGCCATGAATTTTTGAATTCCGTGGCATTACAGAATAACGAGCTCGGGTAGAAGGGCGGGTTATCGCATGAACCCCAACTTCCAGAAACTTTTTTCTTTTGGAACTGCCGCGTCCAGAGACTGCTCACACCAACTACTCGCAGGTCATTTGCTAGCAGAGTGTGCAGCTCGTACTGCAAATTGTGCAGTGCACTGCATTTCCGCATCTCACCTTAACTACCTCAAGGTCACAAGATGACCTATCGCCTGGCTCACGTGAGTTGGTTTAACTCGAACCCTTCGTACTTTTAATTGCTTTCCGACGGATTTCGCGACCATGAAGCGGAGACCGCTCCGCGCAATATGCGCCATTTGCGGCTCTGGGAAGCTGGGCATTTGCTCTGTGATGTTCGGCGGCACTGGCGCACGAAGAGTGTTGCAGACGTTACATGGCAAGGAATAATTTGTAAAACTCTGCGCTGATTTTTCGGACAGTATCGTGAACATAGTAAAACGCAAACAATGACTAATGTGTAGTCCACATAAGACGGTCCAGACTGCACGAGTGTTGCTGGATGGGGTCACTTTAGTGCGTGCCGACCATGAGACTTTGAACTGTATCGCGGAGCTCAAAGGTAGTGGTTCTGTCCGTCACGTTGTCCTCCTGTAGTAGAGCCTGCTTTGTGCATGGGCGCGACACTGGGGAACAATACGCGCGCAAACTCATACATCTGGCACCCCGTGGTTTGCGCCGAATTATTGCCAATTGGAACACAAGGATGAGGTCTGCGATCCACTCGACATTATCTCAGACTGAACAACTTCATCCGTACCCTCTAAGCGCACTTATCCTCAGAAGCACATGACGAGTACAGATGCCGACACTTCACTTCACCCTGCCCGTAACCGCCTTATGGTTGACGTGTGCAGAACGGGGGGCACACACTTCTTGTGGTGAACAGGCCTTACACGTGTCACACGAGGCGTAGAAACAAGCTAAATCTCGAGTCAACGTCAGAGCGAGGTTGTAGAATTGTAGTTCGTGGCGTCGAAAAGTATGTAATTTTTAGGATCGATGGAGTTTGAATAGTGAAATGGGTTCGGATCTGCTCCTGCGGAAATACATGGGCAGGTGAATGGAATCTTTCCGGTAAAATTTCGCACATCGATATACTCATGTGTTTTCACATGTGTGGATCTCAGCCCCTGTCACTAGTGACATTCCCTAGCCTAAAGTTTCATTATTTGCGAAACCTCTGTTTCCTGCTGCAACAGCCCCGGAAGGGCCCACTTTGCTGAGGGACTTTTCTTGCGGCTGAGCGCAAGTCTTTCTCAACCGCGAGAGTGTGGCCTGGTCACGGGAACAGCATCTCAAACGGGCACGTATGGTTTGCATTTGGTCTACTTTACGCTATTCAGCAACTCCTTCGTGTAGCTACCTTATCTTCCTTGGTGCTCGTCCGAACGGCTATCAAATCCTTGGGGTCCTCACAGTCGAGACCTTCAAATATAGGCATGACTTCGCCTGCTCTACTACTCTCAGCGACGTCTGAGGTTCCAATCCCAACCACGTCTGCGTCGTCCCCACTGTCTGAATCCCCACGTCTTTCAATATTCCTGCGACTAACGTGAGCCGTCTCCCTGGACGGGAATTGCGGGAGTCCTGTCGGTGCGTAGAACACCAGATCTGGCACACTTATGCGTCCCAGAATGAAGTGCGCATGGTACTATACCGTCAAAGCATCCGCGATGGGGTCCCCACATTCAGCCCCGACGTGCGTGCGAAGACCATGCCTGCAAAACACAGACATGCCCAGAACATTGATCTTTTTCTTCTTGAAGAAACTCGCCTCCGCCACCTGTTTGCTCTCCACACCGTATGCAAACGGCCGCGCATATTCATTGAGCCAGAACAGGAAGACCGCCGCCCCGCTCACAATTGCAACAGAGCCCAGCCTCTCCGCTTTCATCGTTTCGTCAAAGTCATCGTGGGGCGCTTCCCGCGGGCAATCCTTCCCAGTATCAAGAAACCGACCCGTCGTCTTCGGTATGAACGGCTTCCTGCCAGACATCCCCCTTAGACCGACGTAGGTTCCCAGCCAGCCTCCCCGCTCGTCCACCTGCGCATATCTTCGCAAAACCCACGTCTGAGCCCCCCTCGATATGCAGGCTTCTATCACCACGCTCCATGTACCGACATACCGGGCGAATCCCAGCTCCCCGTTTCCGGCGGCCCTTCGTCTTCCCCGTCATTCACAGTCGGGCTCCACCGGGTTCGAGTTGGACCCTGTCCCCGTACATTTTCTCCGTTGAGCGCGCTCGCAATAAACGAAAACAACTTTTTGCCGGGGGAATGCTTCCAGTTCGGCGTCAACATCACAAGCTCAAGTGTATCGCGCGGAATCCCCCTTCAGTCAGCGAAATTTTCAAGACACGTGTAGCGAAGGTGCTAAAGCTCACCATGTCGCTTCTCAAAGTAGGCATACCGTTTGCCGAAATCCTCACCCTCGCCTGCTATGGTCCTCCGAGGTGCGTCTGAAGCAGTTTGCGATTCCAGATGTCAGGACTATCATCGTAACCCTCACGCTCGCCAAAACACAGGCAGCTGTGCATTAAGAACGAAGGCCGTTGCACGACTATGACGCCCTTGATGGTGGGATACACGTACGCCCGTTGGCGATGGGGTATGTGTATGGGAAGCAGCCAGCGCATGAGGTTAGGGTACCTCGCTACCCAGACCCGCAACTTCTCTTATTCGTGGTCCGGCGGGCCAACCTATGCTAGATGTCCCCTAGTGGCGGGTGTTTTATCGACCATCAGGGTATCGTCCCTAATGCACACTGGCAGCTAGTTCGGAACTTTGTCCTCGAACAGCTACGGAGCATCTTCCCTTCGTTTCGTCTTCTCCTGGGGCGCGTTGTTCTGCTAGGCCATCTCTGCGACCTCCCGTCTCGAGCAGCCCAGTGCCTCTTTCCCTCCGCCAGACATCCTCGACCGCACAACCTCCAGAAGCCGAGTCGTTGACCGTAAGGACAGGGCAGCCATTCTTCTCCTGGCAAGCGCTTTTGTGGCGGGCAGTGCTGCTGGAGCCTTCCGCCCCGCGGCTGTAAGCTCGAGTGCAGTCGCGTGGAAAGCAGGAGCAAGCCGGGGAGAGCTCCCTGTCCACGCTACTGCAGCTGCGGTCGTCATACGAGCCGCGGCGATGGGCTCGTGGGGCCCGGGAGCGAAGTGCTCGGTTGTTGTGTCCACAAAGAGCGTAGCGCGGGCCTTTTTTCGCTTCTCCAGGTCATTTTGAGAGCCCTTCTCTTTCTTGAAGAAGAGGCGCATCTGGCTGAGATGGCGCTCTTGAACGAAAATTCTGACCAGTTGCGACTGCGCCGTCTCAGTCCCCAGAATGTCGTCACGACACAGGCCTTCCGACCTGTCATACTTCTCCAACAAGTTCAGGGCGATCCGGAAAAGCTGGTGCGCGCACGCGTAGAAAGGTTCTGATTCAAACCTTCCGTCGTGGTCCAGACTGTTTATAAACCGCAATGCAGAATCCATGAACGGAGCCCCAACTCCAGGGCTTTCTGATCCAAGATGTGGATCACCAATGCGACTGATGCCGAGCCTGTTAGAGGTAGAGGTGTCGAAGGTCACGTCGCGCAGCATTTTCAGGAGGCGTGAGTGTGCGAGGAATATCTTAGTTACGTGTAGGTAGCGGCGGTAGGCAGACAGGCCGGTTTCCAGCAGCAGAATATCCTTGGACAATGCTTACCCAGCTCCCTTCTGACTCAACGACAGCCGGTCCATGTCGTCCTACATGGCGAGAGCCTACGCAATGTGGATGACAGCCAGGAAGTAGTGGACGAGCGACTTGTCGATGCGGATCAGTCCAACGAGGGTGCTATGTTGGGACGCGTCGGACGTGACTTCCGTATCCATCATATCCCGTCCATTTATTTAGAGCAAAGCGCGCCCACGGAGGCCCTCGCGAGCCTGCGCCGTGGCGTCTTTTTACTCTTCCAGGCTAAGAACAGCCTCGCGGCGATGAACGCCATCCACCACAGCACAGTTGACACCCTCGCACAACATGTTGCCGTCTTTACTGGTGTCATCAGCGACATCTGGTAGCGACTGATTGTCGCACCGTTGCGCTGTAACCGAAATGATGCCAAGATCGCACTTGTAACCGCGGTCAACCATGCTGGCCTTGACAGCGTGGATGCTGGTGTCCGTGCTTTTGCGAAGAAAGTGCTCCGGATGTATGGTCTCCGCTATATATACTCGGACCTGGGTGGATTCATAATTTGCCGTTGAGAAAGCCCGACACGACACCAGCTACTCGCCGACCTCTACAGCACGCACTTCGGGTTCCTCATCGTCGGAATGATATGGTGGTGGGGGGCGGTCGGAAGAAACACGCACCTCGCCTGAGGCCTCATGGCGCAGGCGTTTGAGTGGTGGCGACTCAGATGGAGAGAGTTGCATGCCCGCTTCGGCCCGGAATTCCTTCCCCATCGCGGCAGGCTCGGATCCGGCACCGTCTGTAACTCCCCCCTGCGGCTCTGTGGCCGACGTTAGTGAGTAGCTGGTGGAGGTCGTAATGGGAAGTTTGTCGGTCATTTCGGAAGTGCACCACTTGCGAGAAAGGATGAACAATGGGCATGAACCAGGGCAGATTTTATAAGGGGAATGCGGAAAATACGAGAGAAGAACCGTGTGCGAGGGAGGCTGGACGGATAAGAGTAGAGAATGTAACGACTGAGAAAAAAATTTGTCACGCAGGAGGGGTATGAACACGAGGGGCACAGGATGTCGGACGGGCACAGTTGACGGCAGTTATCATCGCACAGAAAAAGAAAAAATTTTGAGCAGGCCGCAAGAGTAGGATTTCACGTTTAAAAAACATACAAGTTTCCGGAACGGGCGGGGATACTACCAATGATAGTGGTTGATGTCTGCGCATGTGAACATACATGGGCAGATATATCGTATTGTTCAGATCATATTCCGCACATCCCTTTTGTCGCGTATTTTCATATGAGCAGATCTGAACCCCTGCCGTGAATGACACCCGACGCACCCTAGATAATCTACTTATTTTTCCAAGTTTCTCGGAGGGGGCGCCACTCCTCGTCGCTGCTGTTCCAAAACAAAAAACGTGAGCGTGAATCAGCATGTCGATTCCTGGCCGCCGATTTCCCAGTCCGCGATGCAAATGGAACACACCTCCTCGCACAGCACTACACCTGACACCGTCTTGATACCGATATTTGCGCGCAGTACTCCTTCATTTCATTTCTTTCTTGTCGTTTCTCCTCCCTGTAATTATACGCACGTGGTTGTCCATGCTTCGCTTGGGACGCTCCGCTCCTCCCTTCTTTCATCCCCATCGTTCGTTGGCTTCGTTCTCTCTTTCGTTCCTGACCGCACTGTAACTATGATACCGACTGAATTCAGCCGGCCAGGGACAGCTGAGATGTGCTCGCCTGAATTCAATCCCTTTCTGTCTTCGGGCAAGGAGAACGCGAAGTTTGACCGCATGAAGTTGAACATGTCGGCCTTCCTGAACTTTATCATCGCATCTGACGACGACGCCTCCATGGCGATCGATGAAACTACCGCAGTGGAGAACAAGCAGCGCCAGCGTGGCTGCGCCTTCCGCACTTCTATCGAGAGCGACGACCCGGTCAGTAGCGAGCTTGGGAGCAACCGAATAAAGCAAATAGTGCGCATAGCGTTGTCCATTGTGGTGCTGACCCGGAAAGACAAGGGGACTGGGGAGATCGAGGACGGGGCCCTGAGTGGGAAGAACTATGGTGTGTACCTTATTAGTGGCACCAAGTTTATTCCCTCTCAGGTAAGCAAGGATGGGGACGTGGTTTCGCCACGAACCTTTTCTTTCGGGTGCCCTGGAACCTTCGAGGACGTAGGGCTCTTCCACGCGATTAACGTATGACATGCGAGGCGCGGCAGCAGACGTATACTCGACTTGAGGAAGATAAATTAAACCAGGAATCATCTCCCGTCTGCTGAGTATCTGCAAATTCGTGCGTGGACGAAGCTGGCAATGACAGTGAGAGTTTCGGATCGCGAGACGCTAGTCGGACCCTACCTTCTGTTCCGTCTGTGCTTTCAGCGCTTTATGGCTTTAAAGGCACGTGCGTATGGCCTTGCACCCCTGGCGCAGGAGGCCAAGCCGCAAGGAGAAGGAGTAGCTAGTGTGTAGGAGAGTACGAGCAGTACGTTAGCACGGGGCCGTGTTGTTCATAAGGGTGCGGCAGTGCAAGCTACTACCAGTGTGTTTCTCTCGAGCTTCCGAGCCATCGTTACAAACGAAGCTTTATACGATATCAACTGCCGCAGCAACTGGCTTATCTGGACCGCTTTGAATCGCGCGATGACCACTTGCGCAGGATCTTTGCCGACTTGAGTGGGGACATCCGGGAGGTCGTAGTGGTTCTGCGTGAAGCGCCTGAGGATGATGGTGCTCGTTCAGAGGTTATCGAGATGGACTCGGCTCTGGCGGATGCCGATTTCGAACACACAACCCCTTGTCGCCGTCGGCGGGTGGCGCTGTCCAACATCACGCCCAGTGTGCGAATATCCGCCGAGAGTCCTCGTCCTTCGCTTCCGTGGCGGAGAGTGGAGATGGAGCTGTACGTGCAAGGCAGCGACAAGGGCGGGGGCGGTATTGTGGGACACAGTCGTGCGGGGCAAGCTATTGCGGCTTTCCGGTCCACTCTCAATCCATTGGTGCCGGAGCGAAAAGACCTCCTTCGTGAAGTACCAGGATAAGCCCGTTGCATTAGAGCGTCTCCACAACCATGAGGGGTATCGAAAGAGTTGGTCCCGATAGGATCCATCCACCGACCTTCTCGCGAAGCTGCTCGTGGTGATGAAGTCGGGCTGCCGTGTCTACAGCTGCACTTCCTACGACCTCCGCAGTCGTCACGCTGACGACTCGGGTGAGTTCCTGGAGGATAGAGTCCAGCTGTTGCGGACGGATCCTCCATTCAACGCCAAGATCGAGCGAGGTGTGGAGAAATCTTCGCATGATGTCTTCTCCCACAAGGATATGGACGCCTCCATCCCAATATTCGAGGCACTGGTTAGCAGAACCGGCTACGAAATCCTTTTCTGTAGTGGTCTCTAACTCGGCATGGTACTTTCGCGCCTCAAGCGTGAGAGCCCAGAGATGTACGACGAGGTCAATGACGGGGCCTCTGCGCCGAGGGGGAGGCGGCGGAAGGGCCTCGCATTTAACGTGGAGGCCCACCCGCTGGTCCACGTTTGAGCTCGAGGTTAGTACACGCATAGCCCGTGTATGAAAGGGTGTGGCCATGCGTCAGTGACGCAAGGGGCGGGTCACCCCTGGCGAAGGAGTGTGCCGCCTGAGGTGCAGTTTGCGTGTTTACGGTACGAAAGCAAAGGATATGCGCAGTCTTCGCACGCAGCATGCATGAAATGTAGGGATGGAATCCTGTGCCCGAAGCCCAGAGAGGTGCTGAAAAGAGCTGAAGAAAGGAGTCATATGAGGATGCTTCGGCCAGAGCAGAAGAGCATTGACCATCTAAGCGAGCCGGTATTGTAGTATTTGACACCAGGGGACCTTTCAGTGAAGTTGTTCAGTGGTACTTGCGCGACTGCAAAAGCATTCGTCGGGCTTCCCGGCGATCGCCGTCTCGTAGGGTGCGACAAGGGTCCCGAATGCGTCAGCCAAGCTCTACTGAGACTGGCTCGGGCGTTTTGCGAAAGCATTGTGAGCACTGCTTGTGACGTCGGTGGTTCTCCGCGGGTTCTAGAGCTTGCCACGAGTTACTTGGCCGGGTTGAAACAGAATATGTCTTCTAGGAGTGGAATCAACCCTGCTGATGCTCCTGTTGGGTGCCCGGGGTATCAGTGTCTACCAAAGCTCACGGTTCGGATTTTTGCGAGCTACGCCGGGGATCCCATGCTTTCCCTGTGCTATTCAAGAGCATCAGTAGACAACTAGCAGCGGAAGTACCAAGCACTGCTGGACACGCAGACACCGCTAACAGCTTGGGTGGGGGAAGCAAAGTAAAGGTGTGTGGCGCTGCGGCTGTAGACCGTACAATATGAAGGTGTGTGACTTGGGGTGGTTGGGGACCGGGTCGTCGCGAAAGAAGAGACGACCCTTCCCTTCTATGAGCCGCTCCTGTATACAAACTTGCGTAAGGGCATGGAGGAGAAGACGAATATCTACGGAGTTAGAATTTTGGTGGTCAACAAAGAACGTATCGACTGGGTAACCCTTCTTGTGGAAAGGAGGGCGCAGTCCCGTGAGGGTCGGAGTCATAGGTTGTAAATTTGACAAGCACTATTTTGCGTAGCCGGGTTTGTATACGATGCTCGGTACTTGGTTGGGGACGGGGAGGAGCGAAACAGAGGCTTTTTTAGATGGCGAGACATTAGTGTAGAATTCAACGCGGATCGAGGGGAATTGTTGCAGAGAGCTCTATGTTCACTGCATAAAGTTCGGGCGCGTGCGATGCGTGAGATTCTGACGGGCGAGGAGCTGCCCACAAACTACGGGGACAGGTTCAGCTTCGAAGTACGTGGTAGAACCTTCGAAAATAGCGTGGGGGTACACAAACCTGGACACTACATACCAGTTTAAAAATCTGTACCGTCGAGCAGGCCACACTTTAGCAGCAAAGCAAGACTGACGTTCAGCCGCCAGAACGGTCGCTCAGGAAAGTGGGCGATTTTGGAGCCGATATAAAAAGAAAAAGAGATTTGAGAAATAACGAGTACTTTCACGAGGGGGATGTCACTTGATACCGGGGCTCAGCTATATACATGTGATAACACATGAGCAGATGGATGTGCAAAGTGTAATCTGAAAAACCACATTCATCTGCCCGTGTTCTCTCACATGCGCAGACCTCAACCCCCGTAATGACTGACACAACCAAAGTCTGAGTTTTCGTCACTCTCTGGAAACACCCATTTGTAGGCCCTCGGCCCCTGCTTCCAGTCCTTTCGTAAACGCTTACGATACTTCAAACGTCGACGGGCACTCTCCACGTGTGCAAGACTTCACAAGGACCCCACTACGAGTGGTAGCTGCTACTCGGGATATGTACTCCTCAGTTCACAACAAATGCGACCTAGTTTTCGAACTTGCTCTTCTCACCTAGCCTCTGTCGGTCCGGTCCTGCGTATGGCGCGGCCCTACGTCGATGGCTCCGCCGGCCGGAAGGACGAGAAGGGCTGTTCTGATGCGACGATCTCGCAAGCGCAGCCAAGAGCCGCGGGAGGGGGATGATGATACCCCACTTACGCCTGTCTCTGTGACTGCACCAAGCCGCGAGGCGAAGGCAACTCAGTGGCACTCGGCGGGCTGGTTAACAGGGGTTTCGCAACCCCAAACAATGCTGGCGCCGTTTGTGTTTGGTCAAGAAGGTGACCAAACCGACGGTTTCACTGTTCAGGCGACTCACGGTAGTGCTGTAGCACTGGCAGTTTCACCAGGGCGTGTTGCTAACCAGATGCCAGCTCGTCGTTTGTCTGTTCATTCTGGCTCCAGCTCGAGCACAGCCGGCTTCACCATCCGGGCTCGGGTTGCGTACACTACTCGCGTCTGCACGCCTGGAATTGCCGCCACTGTGCGGTCACACATCTGCCGCGGAGGAGGCCAACCTCATCGTGCGACCCTGCGTCCTCCTGGTGCATTGGGGGTGAAGCGCTCTTGTTGTCCACCTCCGCCCGTGCTGTGCCGGACAAGGGTTCAAACTTCCGCTGTAGCTCGATCACAAGGGATCTTGCGTGAGCAGATGGAACAGGTAGAAACGATGCCTGCCAGGCAGATGATCCAGGGCATGGCGCAGAAGCCAGAAATTGCTCGTCTCAAAACAAGCCAAAACAACTGCTAGCAAAAGGCACGGCAGGCCGATCGAGTGCTTCTTCAGGTGCGGGTGACCACGAAGGCAAAGCGTTCGGAGTTCCTGCGACGACAAGACAAATTGAAGGATTTTGAGCAGGAGATCAAGAACCTTCGAGTGACTCGCCAGATTTCCGGGGGTACCATTCGAGCCTCACCGCGTGCTGAATCTCGCCACAAGTCGGAAGAGGCTGTTTCAGCAAACGAAGCTCTATGTCCAAGGATGAGGCAGCCAGGCTCTAACGTGATGGACGCGCGGATAAGGAACGCTAGGGACAAGCCGGAAGTGCTGGGCTGAGCGTAGTATGGAGGGTCTGGTGCCCAGTGCGCGCGTAGTCGAAAAGGCCGGACGAACGTCAAAGTGTCTGTCGTCCACAGTGGGTAAGAGCCAGGCCGGAAGATAGCGAGAGACGGTCTGACGGCGCATTTTCCAGCGGTGGCGGAAAGCGGAAGTGAGGTTGCGGGGATTAAGGTGCACCGGATACGCAAGGAGGGCGTTGATCTTAAGTCTCGTGCCGGATTTAACCGCTTAGGTCTGTGTGCACCCTACAAATGAGTGGGTCCCCGACATCCTGGAGTCCCAGATGACACCCTCTAGTTCGCTTCCCGTGACTTTTTCATTGAGGTCCTGAAAAACTCGTTGGTGCACGTCAGTCTGCAGTGGATACGCGAGGAGACGCGTGTCGCTGTACGGAGGACCACTGAAAGGGAAGATGTGGCAAGACGCTATGTTAGCCTGCACTCCTTGTCCTCGCAGGATCTCGACAAGGTCCTGAAAATAGGTAGTTCCGACGGACATACCGCTGGGGCCCAACAGACGAGCTGCAGAGAATCCCTGATTGTGAGGCTCCTTGTCGATTACAACGCGTGTGAGGAAGCGGCCCTCTTGTGAGGAGCAAATGCAGTCTCCAAAGCGCGCGACAGAGAATCAGGAATCCCTCAGGATAGAGATGATCTCGTCAACCGTGCGCAGGGCGGCAGTTCTCTTTCCTGCACCAAAAGAAACGCAGATGGATGGTATGAGGAGGTCGGTTCTACTTAGGGTCGGTTCTCCGTCACTGTGACACAGGGGTAGGAGCAAAGGAAGGAGAGGCGCCAGAGCCTCGTCAGAAAGAACGTTCTCATCGTAGTGAACAGGAGGTCTGGCGGCGGGTGAACCCTGCCGCGAAGTAGGAACTACGTCGGCCGGGCTGGGTATTCGGAAGTGACCCTGTTGCTCGTGTTTGGAAAGGGAGTCCGCGTCGGAGAACGAGTAAACGTGGTGCCAAATTTTGCATCGTATATCACCGTCTCGCAAAGATGGCCGCAAGGAGGAGGGCTGGCGAGAGGAGTGGGAGAGCGGAAAGGTACGACACTTTCGAAGGGTGGAGCTGTCTTCTCGTTCTCACTAATTACCAGGCAATAGGTCTGCTCGCGAGCTCTCCGGTTTTCACGCAACTTAGTACAGGCCTCGTGCACGCGGGAGTGGTCACGGTGAAGAATGAGGCCCCCCAATCGAAACAAATGTACGCTATTGGCGTTGTCGACAAGAGAGCAGCAGGCATTCGCTGACGGGTCCTACAACAAGAGGTAGGAATCGCAAAGCAGTGCCCCTGTAATATCGCGAATGGAAAGGTTTTCGAAAGTTCGTACGGTCTAGGGTAATTTCAAGCCACAGCTGCGGGACTGTGGAAGGCAAGAACCCGCCCCGAGCACTCCTTAAACCATAGCCACATGGAAAGGCACCTCGTCCAATCTGCAAAGGTACCCTGCTGTTAACTAAAAGTACTGAGCGGCGGTCTTTCTTTGTGATATGACAGCGTGCACAGGCGAGCTGCGCGTATTCGAAACGGTATTCGCACGGCCACGGAGGTTTGGAGCGGGATGCGTGGTGCGGGTGAATAATGGCGAGATGTGTTATGTGCGATGCAATATGCGGAGTGTGGGCTGTTGGAGAGGGATAGGGTGAGGGAGTGCGGGTGATGGTGGAGTGTGGTCTGCGAACAGAAAGGGATGGTGGGCGAGACGGGTGGCGTCGTTGAACAGTGGCGAGACAAGTGGTGTGCAAAGCGGCGCGAAAAGTGCGGGCTGTTGGAGGCTGAGTACAATGCGATGATGGGGAGTATGGGCTGTCGGAGGTGGAGAGGGTCAGGGAGTGCGGGTGGTGGAGTGTGGCGTAAGAAATGGCAGGGTTGGTGTTCGGGATGGGAGGCGTCGTCGAAAAGTGGCGAGACATATGATGTGCGAAGGAATGCAGTAAATATCGGTTCTCGGAGGTGGAGAGGGCGAGGGAGTAGGGGTGATGGTGCGGTATGATTGTGAAAACGTAGGTCCGTCCAAATGTTTTAGGAGGACTATTCATGCAGCAGGACGGAAGTAAATAAGAACTAGACCGGGCGTTGAACCCGCGCTGGGAACGCTCAGTTTAGTTTTAGTAAGTGCGATGCGCAGCAGTAGTGCATTCGGAACTGCGAACAGTGCAGTTGTAGTGTAGTAAAACTGGAGATGCCCTTCCACACATCGAAGTACGCTGCGCATTATAGCTGCACTCTGGAATTCTGCTTGCCATTCGATATCAATTAGTATTACCAGACCAGTAATTTCGAAAAGTGCAGCTAGAAGTAGAGTATTTCTAGAAGTGGACGTCCACATGGTGGAACTTCGAATCTTGTTACACTGGGTGCGGACGTCCACTGGGAGGAAGTTAGAGTCTACTAAAACTAGACTCGAACGGCCACCTGGTGCAAATTCGAGTGTAGTCATACCAGCCCTGGACCTGCCGAATTTCTAGTAAACAAAGCGTATTAGCAGACCTCTTCCTGCACTAAGTGGACGTCCGGAACCAATTTTGGGAAACACAGCCGTGAAGTATGTTTTCGACATAATCATTTTGACCTTGGCGACCGCGAGGATACCATTGCCGTTCCGGAAAAAAGTAAGGCCGATTTGGATAGCCGTCAAACAAAGCTGGCGAGTAGCACTCGATAATGCGGTCCACGAGACCTCATGGAAGTGGAAGAGATAGTTCTCACGAGCAGGGCACAGAAAGGTCGTCTGGCAACTCTTCAGTTCAGCTGGGCGAATGGTCATTCTGATATTGGGCGGTCCCAAGGGCACCGCAACAAAGAAACAAACTTTTAGAAGTAATCTGACTCGAGGTTTAGGACCTGCCTTCGTTGATGGGGATTACGATAGGCCCATGAACTAAGACATAATTATCGACATATACCGTATTGTACTTCAATGAGATCACCAACCTGCCCGTGTATGCATACCAAAGTGAATCACGACCGTAATTACTACTAACACCCTACCCCAGGATAGGTACTTACATTCAAACCTAAAAATGAAAAACTAGATAACATCATTGTGACGTCGCTTCCAATCGCACGAAGTTCGTAAGTTTCGTGAGATACATGTAAGACCTGTTCAGGGTAGGGAATTCCCCCTTCGCGTCGGGTGGCCGCCACATCTACCACCACTGCAGCTGGGCAGCAGTAACGTGCTTGCATTTTTTACTGTTTGGGCCTCCTCAGACTCAATGACCTGATATAATACGGGGAAGGTTGATGCACGTGAAAGCTTCGGCCCTGGCACGCTGAAATATTTAAATTCGATTGTACCCCTCAGCCTTTCGCTGCTGAAGGCATTCGGATTTTGTAAACCCCGCAATTCCAAATCTTTGAACTCACGTCGCTCCTCGTGATCATTGCCGGGAAATTTCGTGGTGCACGCTGTATAACCCGAATAGGTGGTGATGAACAGAAATAGCGCAGATGAGCCTCGGTATGCCGCCGAATCGCCTGTCCTTCCCACGCAACAGATCGACCTTGTCAACCAACATTCAGAACAGCTGCCACTTCTTACGCCGTTCACACGATCGTCTTCATTCAGTTGCGAGTACGGTTTGGATACTCTCGTTGTAATCAGTGCGGAGGTTTCCGATTCGTCTCAGGCATGGAATCATGGTCGTCCGTTTCGGTAAGCTGGCAGCACTGGTCATCACGAAGAAGAAAGGTCAGTTTCGTACAGCAGGAAATGAAGCATGGCATGCGAAGTAGCGTCAGGTGTAGAGGAGCGCTACGCATCGTATAGGGATTGAGAGTATGGCGGGTATAGGGTATATGCATTGCCTTGAAGCAGGCTCTTGGTGGCAGTTCGCCTTTGAAGTACATAAGGTGCAATGCGGAGCTGCAATGTACTGCGCATTTCCCATTCCAGGCTAAATGCTTTCATGAGAGACGACACATCGCCAGCGGTTGCTTTCAATCACTCGACAGGGTATTGCAAAGTGCCATTGTCCGGAAAATCCTCGTTTACACGAAAAATGGCCTTACTGAACAACCTCTACTGGTTGGACCACAAAGAATCTCAGAATTTCGCTCCAAAAGGCAAAGTGAAGTCGGGATCAGAGGTCTACATAGAAAGCTCCTCCGGTGGAAATCGGCATCAGTGTTAAAACTCACACGCGGTAGTTTGCCAGCTGGCTGATCGATGGTTTCGCAAAGTTAGAGTGACCTTTGGGGGAGAAAATGTGGCGGTCAAAGACATAATAGTCCTAGCTTTCTATAAGGATGTCGAGGTTTCTTGTTCCTTGAAACAGCCCGAGAAGTTATATAATACTGACTGTGGTCGTCGCTGACAATTCCTTCCGCAATATTTCTAGATTGTTACTGTGACTGTCGCACACAGCCACCCCCTACTGACGTGTGGTGATCAGGATGCACTTTGGCCTCTCGGCCCAATAATGCCGGCCTCAGAAAGAATTTATTCAGGTACCGAGCTATGCAGTCCGCAAGACTTAAACCCGCCACGGAAGTCTTTTACGCAAGACACTGTTCCAGCGCAGGGTCAAATGACAATGCCTCAGTTCTTCTATTACGGACGCATACTAGGTACCAGTAGCACAATTCGAGGCTCGATTTTGGGACTCTAGCGTACCTTATCAATGCCTTTCGACGTGACAGGGGATGGGCTCAGACATTTCTCAAGGTACGATGAAACTACCTGGAAGGGGATGGTACCACGACAAGATGCATGCCAGAAACTTACTAACCCGCAGGGTCGGGTGGTAGCAGGTACATTTTCTGGAGGCGAATAGTCGTAAGTATCCAAGTATTTTGAAACATACTCACATGATGAAGTTTCCCAAAGTCTCTCTTCTACCGTTGAAACACGTCATACAAGATGCGCGTTAGCATAATTGGAGGAGGAATTCGATCGGCGTACAGTGAGAAGACGGTCTATTGGATATGATCACCTATTTCGCCACCAATTGCACTATTACTCTTGCCGCTCTCCGACTGCTCTCAATTCGCAGCATGTTCCCCTTAGCACAACTCTGTGTACAAGATTTCTATTGCTCCCGAATTCATGTCATTGAATAAATCATACAAAGCTGGAGGTGCAGCCGGAGGCTCACTATTAGAAAGACTCGAGAAAAGGCTTCATTCGATGTTAGGAAAGGAGTTGGTTTTAAGGACGCCATGTACTCGTCGACATGATTGACCTCGTTCTATTAATGTTTACACTTCAAAACTTCAACTTCCCCAGACCTTCGCTCTGCTAAATACGCAGAACTGTGCAAGCTCGGGTCTTCGAGATCTGAAGAACTAGTAATGTAATTTGCATGAGCTTGGCCCTCATATAGGATGGATCGTGCCCATCTAATACAGAAGGTACTTCAAATACAAGTGGTGGAGTCGCAACCACCATGTGCATACACCACGGTTCTACTGACATGTTCCGTAAATACTTCCGGCAGAAATGACATTGTTGTGCTGGGTTCGTTTCTGGTTATCTTCGTGGGTCCTGCCAATTTGGCAGATCGGGAGATTCCTTACTTATTTCCAACTAAGTGCGCATGTCTCCAATAAGCCCACAAGTATGGAACTCTCTGAGGGCCGCTGGGCATGCAAATGATGCACGCTGTGGGTTGGAAGATACTTGAAGATGCTGAGAGAGAACATACGATGATCGGGTACTGTGTAGCACTTCATTTCAACGACATCAGTGGAGTGGAGTCACGGCAAGATGGGCCACAAACTTCCCGGCAGTACTTCGGGAGTACTCGCTTGTAGCGGTTTGGCGCCTTGGTCCTGGAAACGTTATCATTTCAGCGGAAGTCAGGAGTGGACGAGGGAGCTCTCCAGCCAAGGAGAGCATGCCGGATACTCGTCAATGTCAAGTCCAACGAGGCTATTCCCCACGCCCCGCATCTCACAGTTAAACTCAAGGATGAAACAGTAGTGCGTGCCAAGTCTCACGCCGACCGCTATATTGCCCCAGTTAACTGCAACCAGAACTGAAAGTACTGTTAGTTCCATGCAACGATCTGCCGTGGATCGGACGGTGACCTCAATGCCCCATAATCGCCACACGAGTTTATAATGACATGTGCGTCCGAATGAGTAGTATGGTACCGGCTACACATGCGCATCCGTCGAATTAGTCACTTATTCCATAACCTATCAGCCCTACCGGTCATGCATAGTTACCTTTCTCTGTCGGCCACAAATTTGAGTCCTGCGCTCCGTCGAGAGGCAGTAGTCTCGGTTATGATCTTTCGGGTCTATGAAAGCCCCGAAACGAGCTCTTCCCCTGCCCAAACGTAAAACTAGACCGAGTACACGGCTCCGGTAATCCTCGACCGCTCAAGGGACGAGAAGAGTAGATCGAGATGACGACAACCATCGGTTCTCCGTATGCTCTAAAGTGAGGGAAGACCTGAGGTTTTTTTTCGTGGCGGGCATAACAAAATGGCACCACGCACAAACGACCGATGGTGGGAAGTGACTCGGTTCTAATTGCAAACACTGCTCAGTAGTGTATCTGGGTCGGCGGCTATTGTATGGGATAACATTTCGGTGATAATTTGGTCTGCGCAACAAGACTCGTCACGTAACGTGATATGGACAACGAGAAAGGGTTCGTGATGTCGACGGATGGCCCGAAATCTGGTGAAGTGGTTCTGGAATCCATTCCGTGTGAAAAGGGAGAGGCATTTTGCCGTCGCGCGATACACCCTTTGGAACTACTCGATGTGACTACTCTACCTCCATTCAGAACATCCGTATACCGTGGTAATCATGGACCGCATTGCGTGAAATAAACATGTGTTCAGCGAATACGACAGATAGTCACGGGTCGATTACTTTTCAGATATTTTGCATGGAGTTCAGAGAAGATCAGGACCACCACTTTAATTCGAGGCAAAATAGCTGTTGGGGAGAGGTTGTGATCGGAGAGGAGGCTACTCTTTTGGCTCGTATACTGGTGATGCGAGAAGTTTAGTTTCAAAGAAGTCTACACCGGATCCAGCCATATTTCCCATACTGGTGAGATTGCTAGAACTAAGTGTCAACGTTGTATCATATCCTGATCCAGAGTGCAGGGTGGCCACGAACGCAAACATAGTCCATGTTTCGTAAAGAAAGTCTACTAAGAGCTGAAGGAGCTTCCCAAGCATCTCGTTTTTTTCTAGCTTATCTAAACCGGCCTAAATTTATCACTTCACTGCTACTCTTAGGCTTCCGGAGTCTTTCAGAACTTCCATCATGGTACTTGTCCTGCGATACATATTTCGATGGGTTATGTACGGACACAACGTGCAATAAGTTATGTTAGTCTCTGGCACCTACTTCCACCCTAAACCCGGCAAGCTCTCATGCTTCGGTTCTCCAACAACCCTCTTCCTTTCTTGGTACCGTAATAGTGGCCCCTTTTTGTGATTTGGATTGTTACCGGTGTAATAGCTGGGGGCAGGTACTCTGATGTGAGTCGAAGCACCAGACACGTCAGACAGATAAGTGCCGGATTCGTAAGTGATATGACATCAGGACCGTTTCGGTAACTACTGACATGGTTCCTGAACTAAGGAAAAAGGGACAGGTATAAAGGAACGTCCACCATGGACGTCACTTGGACTGCAGAAGACGAATATTCTCCCTCGAAAGACAACCACACTTTGAACGTTTGGTAGCCCGAGATTTTAGAGTGTGGAATACTGCGACTCTCGCGAAAAGCCAAGTGCTATATGCATCATAACAACAACAGGTTTGTGGGGAATCCAAGCGAAAAATATTCGCTATGGGGAGATTTGAGGCGACAAGAACTAGTCGTGGAAAAAAGACGTGAACATGTCAGTTGGGCCGAGCAGTGTGGTTATACACCCGTGTAGATACCACCAGAAACTATCCCGCTGCGAAAGGAGGAAACATGACACCGATTGGACGCCTCTAAGCTACACTTTTATTGTTCTGCTATGAAGCGATATTTTAAGACACGGCGACAATTCTCCCACTCACATAGGTTCCAGTTTTTCGGCGACACGTTGGATCCAGCCCGCCAGGTCCTCTGTTTCAAAAATCGCAGAGAACAGGAGGACGGGCGAGGAGAAAGTGGCTTTGGGCGTAAAGTAATATCTCATACATTCAATGGAGCTCGTCATTCATCTCGGATGGTCGACTCGCAGCTCACGGACACATCACTCGACAAACCACATCTCAAAGAAAGACAGCAACATGGAGGACCAAATGCTGTCGAGCAGGCTCTGGCCTTTTCGGTGTTACTAGGCAAATGTGGGTACATCTCTTCCAATCCGAATGGGAAAAGGTTCGCTACTCGGAAGAGAGTCCAACTCTCCGACAGTACCTTGCTTATATTGCAAGCTCTGTTCGACCAATGAGAGCTCACTCAGTGATAGGGTACGACCCGAGGTACCTCACAGTGTCGTAGATGACGCTATCGTCCGTATTTCTGGGAATGGATACGGATGTCTACTGGGTGCAGTAGGCAAGTCTACTTTGTACCGCAGCTACTCTTTCCACGCCGCCATGAAATGCTGGTTTACGTCGCATTCTAGCGAGCAGTGGTAGTACAATGCGGTCATTTTGTACTTCAAGACCAAGTTCCGAAAAGAACTAACTAATAGTGCCGGGTTTAATGTATGTCCTCATCGACTACTGCTACACCACTTCGTAAATTTATCTCCCGCCCACACTAGTAAAGTTTCAGTACACTGCACGTCCGTACTTACTTCTTTGTAACCCAGCGGCGTACCATCACCCATAGGCTGCCCCGGACGAATAAGCCGACCTTGGACCCTTCAATCTTTAAATTATCAATCGATGTATTACGCCCTGCTACCCTCAAGAGTACTTCGCGCGCTATGCACCATCTGTGGCTCTGGAAAAGTGGGACCTAGGCTTAGTGAGGCTCAGCAACACGGCAATACCCAGAATCACGTTGACGTTATTTGGCAAAAAACAAAACGAAAATCTATGCACTCACTTTTGGAACAGTATCATAGATGTATTTAAGCACGAACGAAGAGTATGCCCTTCCTCGCGTCAGAACTGGCAGATTGCGCGTGTTGCAGTGCACGGTATTAGTTTAGGACGTACCGAAAAGAAGATGTTCGACTCTCAACGACTCTCACCCATTGTCTTTGAGCCTCTCGTATCACATTTAAAAAGTGCAGCCCGTCAAGTGAAATATGCTGCTACTGATCAGCAACACACGTACGAAGGCACATATTCTGCCGCTGCGAGGTACACGACGAAGTGTTCGCAATCGCAGTGCGCAATCGCAGTGCAATGCCGAGGTGGACAAGAGATTCGGCGTTGTTTATTACGGAGCAAATCTCCTCCATCGCCATGCGCCCGCCTATCCTGAAAAGAGCCGGTGAGTATAAACGCCCCCACTTTACTGCATCTCTTCTGAAGCCCTGCTTTAAGTGACCCCGACTGGGTGCCGGCAGCAGCGCAAACGTTTTGCGCGAGACATTTCTAAGACGCATGACACGCGACGTAGAAACAACGAGGGTCCTGCGCCGAAATAGCAGAAAGAATGTAGACGTGTACATGCTGGTGTTCAAAAGTGAGTGTGTTTCAACATCGGTACGTTTTCTTTGAAAACAGAAAACGATGGCTGGAGTCTGCCTATTTGAGAATGCGTAGGCAGATTGGTGTTCTTCGTCAAACTCAACTTCGCCCACCCGTTTGCTCATGTCTTTGTACATGAGTAGACGTAAACCATCGTCATGACGGACACTACCCTAGTCTCAATCTTCACTTCTCCTCAACCCCATATTCTCTGCCGCACCGCCTCGACAAACCGTCCACTTTCCCGGACGACAGATATCACGGATGAGACTGATTCTTTCACAGTCGTTCCAATGTGGCCATCTCGCCGGAACTGGCTCTCGCTCGAGGTTGTGGTCTTTCAAATTTGCCAAAATGACCTCTACATACTGAGTTGTTCAGACGCCTACACAATCCTCTTCAATGCTCATAAACATGTGTATCAAACCTTCGGGTATGTGGGATTCCTTAACCTATCTCTTCACAAGTAGGCCTGTATGCCGGTATATATATGTCTGCGTCCAAGTCTACAAACCCCACCGCGTTCAAATTCGCCACGCCGCCCAAATGCTCAGCGTTTCAAATACTCCTACCGCCAACAGGAGCCATGGTAATGCTCGGGAACTGCATCGGCCTCGTCAGTGCATAGATGGATTAGCCAGACTCAACTTCTCCTTCCAGTGTGAGTGAGATGTGTTACCCTATCTTCATCTCGTATGTCATGCGGCCCTTCTGTCCAGCCCTCGTTTGCATAAGATGCTCCTGCCCAAATACTACAAAGTTAGGCGGGACAAAGATGCTCTTTATCGCCAATGCCGCAGCCGCTACCGTCTGCTACCTTTGCTCTCCGTCTGAAAATACATGTGAATAGTCGCACAACCAGAAAGTAAAGCCCAGCAGGACACTCAAAGTTGAGAAGAAGCCCGGTACCCAGGACCTCAATGTCGTACCGAAGTCATTTTGTGACGGTATTGTGGACGGGCTTTCCCGAGTAACGAACAACAACTTCATTCTTCGGCATGAACAGCTACCTATTAGGTATCCCACGCAGACTGCAGGAGACGGCAAACGGACTCAACCAGAGATTCAGTCGCGCACGCGTTCGCGAAGCCCATAAGCATTTCCCTCTTGACTCGTATCCTTTCATCAGAAGCGTTCGTGTAATCGAGTTGTGGGCGATTTCTATCCCCTGATATGCTGGATCTCCCTCGCGTTTTCATTTCGTGACGACCGGGCCCAGCGAGATCTCATTCCAACCCAATTGCAGAACACGCTCTACGTCGAATGTACTCCCAATGGACGAATACAGCTTCTAGAACCAGGCGAGGCTCCCCTTCGGAGTCAGGATCAAGGTATCGATTCTTCCACGTGGTATACCGCTGTAGCCAGCGAAGTTCTCAACGTAAGTGTAGCCGGAGCGCTGGCGCTCACCTTATCACTTCTTCAAATAGGCATACCCACGTCCAAAGCTTCCATTCCCGGATGATCGATTCGACTACACACGCATCTCCGGCCAGATGGACTCCCAGGTCTCCGGACCCAGAGCCCTACCTTCAAGCCCGCTACAGCGCACGTCAATACCCATGAAGAACTGAAGCTGATGCATGCATCTGATATTCGTGTTCGTGAGGAATGAGTACGTCTGGTGCCTAGTATCTATTGTATATTGAGGTTTGCATGGTATGAAGTCAACTCTGGCCTCAAATGAGGCAGTCTCACCACCAAAAAAGTATGTACAATATACAATATGTAATGTTAATATACCAGCTGTTGTATATGCGATTTATTTTACCCTCATCTATGATATCAAAACAGAGGTTAGCCTACTCCGTTCCAATAACACTCTGACCACGCAAAAAGTTCGGTGAGATTTCCTGCAGCCCATTCTTCCAGAAAAGAGAATTCAAAGACCTTCAAGTATATATGAAGAGCAGCGGGAGTGGACGTCACCTTGAAAATGTAATATCTCCGCGAAATTTGGCCTCAAATCAGGCAATTTGACCTCATTTGAGGGCCAATTTCCAGTCGAAACTAGTGGATATGTGGTCTGGAGATAGCAGAGTATCGAGTGCAGCTCGTTCGGCATCCCTGATCGGAACTTGTCCTTGTCATGATCTACGGAACCTACATATGTGAGTTAGTCCCAAGGTTTCTGGCCGTTATCGATCATTGGGCTGGTGCAGGATAGTTTCCTACGCCGCCTGTATCGGAACTTTTGTCGTGAAACATATGTGGGGTACCTCGGAAGAAACCTGTTTTATCTTTAGCCACATTGGTCTGCTCGGCCTTCTTCATCTTTTCCACCATAGGCCCGGACGTTTTTGCGACCCCTGGCTGAGACCACCCTCCAGTATTTTTGGCTGTGGAGGACTTGTACCGATCAACCACCTCCACGGATCGTCTCGCTGACTGTCACCGAAAGGCAGCCGACCTCTTCATGGGAAGCACTTTTGTTACAGCCAGCCTTGCTTAGGGCATCTGCGCAGAAACTATAAGATGGAATGCAGTCGCCCACAGAGAACGAGCACGCCGATTAGAGGTAGTCTTCGAAGGCCTAGTGGCTGAGGTCGCCAAGCGAGACGCGGCGGTGTTTTTCTTGGCTCCGGAAGCAAAGTGCTGAGTTGCCGTCTTCGGGAGACGCACACTACGGGCCTCGAGGCGTTGTTCCAGATGTTCTGCGGAGTCGTCGTCGCTCTTCGAGATAACACGGAACGAGGTGAGGTCGGGCTCGTCGTTGGAATACCCGAGGCGCTTCAAATGTGCAGGCTCGGAGTGTAGAAAGCCGTCGCAACCCAGTCACATCCACGTCCTGAACTTATCGCACAAGTCCTGCATTACTTGCGAAGGCATGGACGTGCACCCGCAACAAGCGCCGCAGTCATTCTTCCTGTCTTGATCCCGGTGGTTAAGTAATAGCGACCCAGAAGTGATGCATGCAGCCCCGACTGCATGGTTCCCTCACAAAAGATGGGCGTTATTACGCAGTTTGATGTTAACCATCGCGTAGATCACCTTATCAAATCTCCGGTCGCTCAGCACTTTCTCACGGCTTGAACCTCAAAGAGATATTCTGGGCCCGTGTACGTGGCAGTTGTACGTAGGCACACTCGTTGCGAGGAGCTGAACGGCCTTTATCAGCACATCTCTGGTTCCTTTCCGGCTCAGCCTCGGCAGGTGCATGTCGTTTCCAACAACGTTGACCTGCCCAACTTCGATGACAATTGTAAGCAGGCCGAAGAGAGATTTTTCGAAACGGCCGGGTCCGATGGGGGTATTCTGCTGGGACTCGTCGGTCTCGATTTTCGCACATATGAAGTCCCATCCGACATTACGGTGGAAAAGGCGCATGTGGACGCTCTGTCGAGCCCGTGCCATGCCAGAGTTTTCCCGTTCCAGTCCGAGGATGGCTTGGCGTCGAGGGGAGCGCCCCCAAGTAGCACATTCAGCGCTTTCAGGTAACGCCATGCTTTCTGTAATGGTATCATCAGCAATATCCAGTAGCGACGGCTTGTCGCAGGTCCAAACAGTGACCGATATGACGCCAATGTCAATCTTGTAGTCTCGATCAACTATGATGGCCAAGAGGTTACTGGTGATACCGTCCGTGGTTTTCGAAGGAACTGCTGCGGCATTATGGTGTCCGCAAAAGACAGATAGATTTTGGTGGACTCAAGTTTGGCCTCCGAAGAAATTTCACAGGACACCAGCTCCTCTTCTAATTCCAAAACGACAAAATCGAAGCCGTCCCCGTTCCGAGCGTCGGGCCGTTCGGGGCAGGTGACCGAATCGAGCGTCTGCTCTGAAACGCCTCGGCATAGCCGTTCCGAGTGCAGTGCCTCCAAGGCAGAGCGTTGCTCGACCACTTTCACCTGTAATCTTTCCTGTGACGCCACCGACTATAGATTGGGCTCCGATTGTGCCCTTGGCGGCGGATCTGCAATGAACGAAAACGATTCGTGGGTGGAGGTCGCGAGGAGAATTTTCCCGGTTATTTCGCAAATACAGTAGTTGTGGAAAACAGCGTACCACTAAAAGTAAGCACGAAGGATTTCGCAAACTGGAGCTGGAGAAGAGGGGTGCGACTCCGTGTACAAGGGGAGGTATGTGGGTAACAGTAGAAAATGGAAACACGGAAAGTTCAAAGTCGGCGCGCAAGAAAGGCAGGGAAACAGACGGCACGGGGACTTGAGACAACACGGGTGGTGGAACTGTTCATCGCGCGCACAAAGACACAGGATCGCGGGAGCTACACTATTCAAATGTGATGTTCGAAGAACGTGCGCAACTGAGTGTCGGAGGAAGTATCACCTACGGCAGGGCTAGCTTCATGCTCTCGTGAAAGTGAATAAGCAGACGGATGTATGACGTTGAACTCATAATATGAAACGGACCGTCTGATGTATCATGACATGAGTATATTTCGGACCCCATCAGTAGGGACGCCCCTCGAAGCCTAAAGTGTCCTTGCTTTCCGAGCCTCCCATTTCCGCTCCATCCGCCCCAGATCCGCCCCTTACTCCGAGCACGGAGTCTTGCGGCTCAGTTCAAAGCTTTCATTCAAGCGGACGTAGTATTCGTGCCCTAACAAAGCTGGCTGAGGCACTTGCACGCAGTTCATGAGACTACATAACTGTGCGCTACGCAGTGACTTCCTACAACATCCTGGAGAGCTGGGATTTTCCTCGTAGTTTGTTAGCACCTCCTCGTCCCACAGAATTTCAGGCATCAGACAGGTCGTACCCAGGCTTACTGAACTTAGAGAACTCTGCAGAATCTCCCCTCAATTTTGGAATAACTCCACGCTTGCGTCTTGCGCAGTAGAAGTACCGTTACTTCGTTCGTATTTATTCGCAGCCAAATACCGAGTACAATTCCAAAGCCCGTGCACTCGAAATGGTTCTGGCACGATGTGAAGCACCTACTTCAAACCGTCACATAGCTCTGCCTTTATTTCCTGGAAAAGCGCTACTAGGCTCAACCGTTCTTGAGCTGCGCACAAATGTTCATCTCCTCAGGTTTCCGTCTTCTCCCGCGTGCGCTGACTTCAGTAAGCGCACAGGAATGTTCAAGAGATGGGGATGTTCTGTACATTCTTCTCCAAAAACTGGTCAGAGAACAATCCGAGTCCTGCCGTTCTGTACTCAATCAAGGAGGGACGCCCCATCACAAACTTTACCACCTCCTGCACCGTCGTTATTCTTAACGAATCTCGAGTGTCCAGGACATCGAATTAGTTGTCCAGTTGGCTGTCCACCCACATCCGTGATCAGCGCAGGGAACTGGCCGGATACCTGATTACGTTCGAGATGATCACGAGTATGTGGTCCGATAGAGACTGGCAGTAGTGATACCGAGGGGGAGAATGTTACGCATCGTTCGCCCTGCCCGAAAACCCATTCCGTTTCACACCGATCAGATCCCTCTCAGCGCGCTGCAGAGCCGGTGGAGATCCAGTGATGTTGCACGTAGTGCTCACAAATCTTTCGCGAAAAGACTTACTCAATCTCCGTAGAGGCTGGATAAAGAAGTCATCATCCTTGTTGGACGACTTGAGACGGCGATGTTGCGGTATCTCTACGTACTCTTCCGTCGACCCACAAGTTCCCCAGTCCAGGTTCGCCATGATGTCTTCTGGTATCCTTTACGGCAACACATGCTCGATAACGTTTCTAACGCCCTTTTGCGCCGGCCGAAATATCTTCAGGCAAGTCATTTCCTCGACTATTCTCACCACCTCTCATGTCTCCAAGTGCACACATTCTTAGATAGAAATTGTTTATACTTCGTCCAAAGACTGAACCTACCTATTACGTTGGGGGCATACCTATGCGAACTGCACCTCAGGCCGTACATTCGTCCCACGGCGGTGACCAGCGAATTACGTGACCGAGGCGTGGTAGCATTCTTTCGAACCAATACTATGCGTGTAGCGGCCTCTAGGTCAGACATGGACCACTAGCTGGTCCTTTCTGTCCAAGAGGAGCTCCTTCAGCCGCCTCCCATTCGAAGCACAGGCTTGTCAGCCCTTTCGTCGTACACTTCTCGGCTGCAGAACCACAGGCGCAAAATCTACATGCCGAACTGCGGACCACGACCGACGATATCCTCGCGCCCGGTTCTCGCGAGTAGGACGAGGAGTAACGGAATGGCGCCTTCAATGTTCCTGTGGGCGAAGATTTTGTGTGCAGAAATGTCCGAGACTCGCTCCGTTCTGGTATTGAATGGGGGGTCCGTCAGATACAGCTGATTCTTACGACCCAGATACCCACCCGAATCGTCCGCAAGTTGAATAACGAGGCCGTTAGAACTAGAATTCGGCACACAGCAGTGCAGTCTCATTACACCTAGTAACTCCGCGTGAAGATGGGGCGAAGTATTCTGCTAGTTAAACACGTCGTGCGAGACACGCAGTGGTCATAGCGACCGGACAGTGTGGTTGCCTGCTTTCAGTGCTTTGCGAAAAAGGTCTTCCGGCTGCAGCTTGAATGCATCGAAAGTGAACCCGAAAATTCCAGTGCCTTTTCGCGCGCGGGAGGATCCTACACCTACATTCACTTTGGTACCGCTACACTGCATTTTCTACTCTGTCTCGTCTTTCAGCGTGGAGGAATGAGCGGGTCGCCTACTGGGTGTTGCACTCAAGTACGTCCGCTATGGATGTCAATGCCGTCTTGTGTCTCCCAAATAGGCATTCGACGGCCTCAAGTCCCCGTCAATAACCTTCTAACCAGGACGATTATCCTCGTGCTGTTCTCGCTGAGTCCCGGAAGTCTCCCGTGCGTCCCGCCCGGGTCGGCAACAAACTTTGGCCAGTGATCATCTCCCGACCTAAGGCAGTCCAGATGTGGCCAGTTGCTACTGTTCTCATGAGCACACCACGCTTGGTCTGTAGCGATGGATTGCAAAGATGTCCCGCAAAAGACTCGCAACCCGCCGGAATAGAGTGTCCTTGTCTTGAGCTCCCCTCTTTGTCAATGCATTGATGGTACTCTCCTCCAGACTTGCCACCCCATCCTCTCGCAACGTGATATGCCGCGTGATGTGGGTGGGTATCTCAGCGCGTATCGTAAGAGCCGCGAGGTGCTGAACGTGCTGCTGAAAGAAAAGGTACGGTCTGGATACTGCGACGCGATCGTCATCTGCCTCTACCTGTGCCAACTTCGTCCTCACCGGAGGTAGGAGCGGCGCAGAATACGCGAAACCAGTGCTGTTCTGAACGTGCTTCTTAGCAGCGATGACATGTTGAATGCTGTCTGTTCCGTGTCTTACGTCGAGTGCATGGAAGGGTACGACAAATTCAACGAATCTGGCGCGGCTAACGGAGAAAGCTCCAGAAAGCACTAGCTTCCGAACCTTGCCGATGTTTGAGGGGGTTACAAATTGTGCCACCTATGAGGGACACCGCGTAGTTATCCGAGGTTGGGGCCATATACATTATCTCCCTGATACTCTGGTCTTCAGGTGCCCGCGAAACAATTAACGGCTCTGTGCTCAGTTTCCGTTTCGTGTGCCCGGTCTTCAAGTCGCGAGGGAGCGGGTCATTGCTCCCGAAAGATGGGAGGAATTCGCTACCGGGCTTACTGTGCATGCTATTCGTGGCGGGTATTTGTTCGGTCGCCAATGACGACTCTCATTTGTTTCCATGACAAGGCGCACGAACGCCGAAACGTTGAGCTCCATACAGTCAAATGTCAGGTTCATGTCCAGTACGGAGAGGACGGCAACAAAGGAAGCCATGCCGACGCCCTTTCTCTCGGCCCGGCAAAGCGCAGTCAGTGGCATGGCTCGAGCGTCGTAAGAAATGAAGGGAGAGATTGAAGACCGCAAATCCTAAAAATTGAGGGAAGGAGTAGTATGGCATCGCAATTGAAGCAATGGTGACCACCTGCACAGGAGCGCAAGGACCAGCGCCGAGGGCAAAGCAAGCAGAGCATAAGAAGCCATGTCAGTACATCGATATCATCATGGTGTGAGGCGTCCAGTCTTAGGGAAATATGTGTGGCCTTTGTAGCACGGGGAGGAGCGGCAGTGCGACGATTGCGACAGGATCACTGACAGGCTCGTTTTGGTTGTGGACAAGTGGTTACGCCCTCTCTACCCCACTTCCAAAACTTTTCCAAAGCAACTGCGTCTTTGTTCCAGGAAATGGATGCAGAAATCTGGTGACTGCAGTACGAGGTCCAGTAATACCCGTGGTCAAGTACACATTTTGCAGTTCGGGGTCTAGGATTACCAGACCCGGACTGTCACCAGGTGAACGTCCGAGTCTAGTATTTCTAGACTTAGACTTCAAACAGGTAGACGTCCGAGTACAGTATTACTAAACTCGGACTTCCACCTGGTGGATGAACACGTCTAGTAATACTGCAACGGTACGTCCACCTCGTGGAACTACAGGTCCAGTATTACTTGACTCGTACGTCCACCTCGTGGACGTCCGGATGCAGTAGTACTAGCTGGTACACTATGGGCTGCGAAAATTCAAGATGTCGTTTTACCGCGCAGCGTACTGCGACGTATGAAAGTCCATCCCTAGTTTTACTGCACAACAACAGGACTTTTCGCATTTCCAAGCGCACTTTTGATGTATTCAGAGCTCCACGGGATGCAGCTGCGCAGCGCACCTACTTAAACTAGACCAAACATTCACTGCGCGCGGGGAACGGCAGGTCTCGTTCTCCTACATTTCCGTACTGCTACATGAAAAGCCCGTCTACAGCATTTGGACAGACCTACGTTTTGACCATAATGCACCACCATCACCACTACTCCGTTGCCCTCCCCACCTCCAACAGCCCGCACTCCCCGCATCTCATCGATCACATGGCGCCTTGCCACTCTTGAACGACGCCAACCGCCCCGCCCGCCTTCCCTTCAAAGTCGTACACCACACCCCACCACCACCAGCATTGTCTCGGTCTCTGCACCTCCAACAGACAGCACTATCCGCCTCACATAGCCCTTCACCTCGAACGGCACACGCTTGCCGCATCACTTGGCACACCGCAGGTCTCGCGGTTCTTGAACGACGTCTCCTGTTCGGCCCAATCCCTTCGCGCCCATGTGAACACCGTTTCGAATACGCGCCACTGACCTGTGCACGCCGTTTCATGTCAAGGAAACACCGTGGGTCAGTACTGCCTGTTGACGGAAGGTTACCTTTGCAGGTTTGCCGAGGTGACTTCCCGAGTTGCCGCGGTCGAAATAGGACCTGTCGCATTTTATTGTGTTCCACAGTTTCGCCGCCGTGCCTTGAAAATACCTTCGATGAAATTGCCCAGGACCGTACGGAATTTTGAAAAATCTTTCAATTAAGGATATTACAGTATCGCTATTTTTCGATTCCGACCTGTCGTTGTAGTATCCGTCTGCGAATTCATGGTGTTCTATTGTCGACACAGCCAATAGCATGGGTGTGTGCCGAGTGGCAGAATCCCCGTCTTTCACCTTGACCGCTCCCGCATGCACGAGACCTGCACTAGGTTTAGTGAGGGCGCGAGTGCTCGCTTCAAGACCTCCCGTCTTCTACCTTCTGAAAACAAGAAGATAGCTCCACCCGTGGAAAATGTCCTACCTCTCCGTTCTCCCACTCCTCCCGCCTGCCGTTCTCCTTGCGGCCATCCTTGCCAGCCCTCAATATGCCCTGCAAATTTCGGCACTGCGCCTACTCGTCTTCCGACGCGTGCTTCCTTTTCCGAACACACGCAACAGTGTCACTTCCAAACATACCGACCGGCCGAGCTCGTCCATACTTCTCCGCAAGGTTCCCCCGCCCCAGAACCTACGGTCCACTAAGATGGCAACGTCCTTTCTGATGCAGCTCCAGAGCCCGTGCTTCCCTTGTTGCCATTCCTGTGCCACGCTGATGCAGAACCGACCACAAGTAAGACCGACCTCCTCCTCCAAACGTTTTGCAGTTTCCTTTGCGGTAGTAGAAAGGACCTCCATCCTGTGCACGTTTGACGAGATCGTCTCTATCCTGAGGGATCCCCACTTCTCTCTGGCGCGCGTTGGAGACCGCATTCGCTCCTCACAAGATTGGCGCTCCATCACACTCGCTGCTGTCGAGATTGAGTTTCACCATCCAGACTTCTCCGCAACTCGTGTTTTGGATCACAGCCGTACGTCCTTCGGAACTGCCTATTTCCAGGACCCTGTGGAGATCCTGCGAAGCAAATAGCGCAAGCTGAGACAGAGTCTTGCTACTTCCACCCTTGTGGTGACCACCTGCAGAGCGACATGCCTCTCTTCGCGCAAACCCTGCAGACTCACATCCACCGGCTAGTTTGTCAAAACGTCCAGGAAGAATTCATAGGTAGCAAGCTCGAGCTTGTCATCTTGGATACGACGACGTCCGAGACTCAGTCGTTTGTACGTTCCAGATAGATCTATACCGATAAATACGTCACTACGATTTAAGCACAGCGCCCTCATCGGCTATTCCGTGCATTTCGCGCTCCGCAACCTGACAGCCGCATTTCGTCGATGCTACATGGTGTCCCGGCACACTGTCGTTTCTGATCATCGTGTCCATCTCTTTCGCACCGTGGACGACAGAGACTTTCACGTCCTTCCACCTTCTTCGACTACTCGCCCACCCGACACCAGAACCTCCATACTATACTCCGTCCTGCTTTCTTTGCTATCGCCTCTGTCTGAAAAAGTCCACGAAGGCCTCACATGCTCAGATGCCTACCATCCTCTCTGGAAATGTCTCGCAACCCTCAGCACCTACTGCCGTGACATACCCGAGGCGAAGGACATCATCGGTACTCGATCAAGCGCAAATTCCAGCCAACCCTGCCACCGTTGTGAAGTACTTTTAAATCTCCTCACTTCGTCGTCCTCGTTCTTGCCGCGCACCTCGCAGTCCACCATCCTTCTTCGCAGAAAAGTGGCCGACTATGAGGTCGACGCCGGTTCTCATGCATTGCTGGATAAACCGGTTCAGCCACAAGCCGCCAGCACCCAGTCACAACAAACCCTCGCCAACTCCTCCCTGCGGAAATTTCCATCCTTTCCGGAAATATGCTCGCTGCTTCCGTCCAAGTCTCATCTCAGAATGCACTCCATTGTCGGTTTCGAGCAGCTGCACAACTTTCACCTCGGCATCTCGAAGCTAATTAAGACCTGCATAATTCTTACGCTCGACCCCCCTGTCTTATTCACAGCGCAAGCTTCCACCGGCAACAGTCGGAAACAGTTCAGAATCATCCGCACAGTTCCCCTTCGCGGAGTCAACACGGTTCTGGCTACCATTCAGAAAGATTTCTACGTTCCCTGCCTACACGTCGACTTCTCCCCCTCTGAAACGTCAGTGGCCTGAGCGGACTCTACGGAAATGAAGGAGTCCGCGGCGCGCTGGAGGCCAAACACTACAAGTCCGTTGACATAGTCTTTCCAATTATCGCACGAATCATAGACCGATGCTGTGATGAAGCTGATTCCGTGCCCCTCGCATCTATTTGCGCCCAGTACTCAGACATTCCGATACTCAGCACGAGACAAGGACTACAGAAGCTCTGGAGCTTCGCCGAGGTTCACAACCTAGAGGACCATGTCAATAATTTTAAAGCCTCCATGCTCAACAATGCTTGAGACCACCACCCCACCAGGCTTGAGACCCTCAAGTCTCGTCTCCTCGGCCACCTCGCAGATAATATCCGCAACTTTGGAGGCCTGCGACATCTAGATGCCGGTGTTCATAAACATGCTCTTACCGCATTCAAGCAAGACTACCGCCGTACCTCCAAGCGAAAGGCAACAGCCATAGACAAACCCATCCGCCGAATCTAGCGCTCCAAAATCGCTGCTACCGTTCGAACACACCTCGGCTCCGTCTCCCAATCGCGTCCCCTCCCGACCCTGGATAGGAACCTCAATGACAGGCACATGGTGCGTCTTGTCAGGAAAGGCTTCTGAATATACCTCCCCGAACTCGCTCACCTGAGAGCCCTCGCCATGCCGCTTCTCGGAAACGAAAAAGGCCGCCTCCCCGCTGTGATGCTCCGATCACTACGCGGAGAAGCTCCCAACATCTGCATCGATCTTCTTGCCCAGCTTGGTGACCAGCACACCTCTGTGCTGCTGGACCTTACCCGCGCCGAACTTCTCCGGTAGCATTCAGTCCACACATGTGACACTCTCCAAATTACTATCATCCCAAGTGGTCACGTTCTCGGCGGCTTCTGTCCTTCCGTCAGCGACTATGATCCCGACCTGAATGTCACTCGACTCGACCCAACATCGAAACATGTCATTCAGCACGTTTATGCAAAAAGCAGCTTCAGCCAGAGCAGCTTCAGCCCGACGAAACGGCAGCGATTCAGCTTCTTACTGCTTACGATTGACGACGATGAACACACAGACACTGCATGTGTCGCCCAGATTCAGTCTCTCTTCCGGCTGCATGGCCATGAATCAATGCAACTTACCGAGTATGCCTCCGGTCGGTAAATGGATTGTATTCCATCAAACGGCGATGTTAATGACACTTTCCAATGCGTTTGCTTGCGTGGGTCTACAGATGAGAATGTAAATCGCACAAAACATCCGGTCCCACTCCCTGAAATGTAGCGACGGGAACGTCAAGCTCCTGCCTCTCCCTAGTTTGGCCTGTCCAAGGCCTATCATCCGGACAGCTCACGTGGTGCGGTCAAATATCCACGTCCCCTCTTTCACTCCTCAGCTACTCTGGCTCTACCAACGCTTCCACGTATACAGGGTCTGCAGAGACCTTGATGAACGGACGGTCCTACCGGAGCCCTCCCCTCTAACGGCCACGCCATTATCGCTGCGTTAGAATTAGACACACAGAACAAACGCCATTCGTCTAGTTACCTACGCACAGAAAAGTACGGTTTCCTCCGTTTTCTCTCTTGTATGCAGCAATAGTTACTCCCCCTCTACACCAACAGCAGCGGGCCGGGAAGAATCCAGAATTGTGGCCGGAACACGCCACTTGTGTCATACGCTTCCGACTCTTACCACGTCCAGTACCGGCGCGTGCTGTGTCCTGCTGGGTACCACCAGAAATCTCGCGACCTTCGCATACGCTGTCATTCTCCTGTCTCACATCCTTGCAACCGGCTCGTAGTCGCAGGAACTCGGAAAGCGTTGCCTCAGTCGTCACCCGCACCTCAAGAAGCTCTTGATCAGCTTGCCCTAACTTCGCCTACTGATCAACGGCTCTTGCCCTGAGACCAGCATTCTCTTATTCCTGAGCTGTAACCTTGTTCTTCTGCTAAGGAAGCATCGTCTGGAGCTCTTCTATCTGCCCACGCGAGATCGATTGTGGTCGAGCCACAGCGGAAGTCTCAACCCTTGTCCGGGACAGGATGGACGGAGGTGGACAAGAAGAGGGTCTCACCCCCGATGGAACAGGCCGATGCAGGGTCGCACGATGACTTTGGCCTCCCCCGCGGCGGATGTGCGACCCCACAGTGGCGGCATTGCCGGTCGTGCGGACGCGCGTAGCGGACGCATTTCCGGCCCGGACGGTTAAGCACGCTGTGACCTAGCTGCAGTCATCATGAATAGACGCACGACAAGGAGGCATCTGGTTGGTAGCACGACCAGGTGAAACTGCCAGTACTATAGTCGCACAGAGAGTCGCCAGAACAGTGGTACCATCGGCTTGTTCCCCTTCTGGACGAAACGGAGATCCCGCCGGCGTTGTCTCGGGCTGGACAGCCCCCGTTCCCCTGCCTTCCGGGTGGCGCTGAGTTGCACTAATCTCGCGTTTCGGTGCAGTCACAGCGACAGGCGCATCCGGGCCATCATCCTCCCCTCCAGCTACTCGCTGGTGCGGTTTCGAGATCGATGCATCAGAACAGCCCTTCTCGTCATTCTGGCCGGCATAGTCACCGGTGTAGAGCTGTGCCAGAGACAGGACGGGACAAACAGAGGCTCGGTGAGAAGGACAAGTTCCAAAACTACGTCGCAGTTGTTGTAAACTGAGCAGTACAAGTGCCAGCTAGCAGCTCCCACTGGAAGTGGGGACCTTGTAAAGTTATGCACACGCGGTGAGTGCCTGCCGACGTTTGAAGTATAATAAGCGTCGATGGCAGGACTGGAAGCGGGGGATGACGGCATGTAAATGCTCATTCTTGAAAGTAACGAAAACTCAGTCTAGGGGGGTGTCACCAGTGACAGGGGGTAAGATCTGCACATGTGAAAATACATGGGCAGATGGATGTTATTCTTCAGACTAAATTTCGCACATCCATCTGCTCGTATGTTTTCACATGTGTAGATCTAAGCACCCGTCACTAGTAACACGCCACTAGTCTGAATTGTCAGTACCTCTCAAACCTCTTTTTCCTGCTATAGCGGCCCCAAAATCGCCAACTTCTCTGAGCGATCATTCTTGCGGCTGAGCCCAACTCTTTCTCAGCCGCTATAGTGTGGCCTGCTCGCCTGGAACTGGCTCTCAAACTGGCATGTAGTTTTTAAGTTCGTTCATTTGCACGCTATCTGGGAAGATCCTTTCATGTATTTAGAACCTAAACCTATCCCCGTAGTTTGTGAACAGCTTCTCTCCCTTCAGAATCTCACGCATCGGACGAACCGCAAAGGTTGGCAGTGAACGTAGAGCTCTCTGTGACAATTCCCCGCGATCATCGTAAAATTCCACATTTGTGCCTCGCGCTCTAGAAAAACCTCTATTTCGCTCCTCCTCATCCCCAGGCAAGTACCGGGCGTCATTCACAAACCCGGCCACACATATTGGTGCCGATACACTGTATACCTCATGCGTTGGACCTTCACGGGCCTCCGCCCGCCTTTCCACGAGAAGGGCTACCCGGGTTGAACCGTTCTTTGTCTACCCCTAAAATTCCACCTGCGTAGAACTTCGTCTTTTCCTAGGTGCACTCACACGAGTCTGCGTACAGGAGCGTCTCATAGAAGGGGAGGATCTTCTCTCCTTTCGCGAAGACCCGGCCCACAAACACGACGAGTCCCACACCTTCGTACTTCACCGCCGACGGGCGCACCACCACAGACCCCGCCATTACTTCCACCGCCCGTAGTGTTAGCGGGTCTTGCGTGTTCAGCAGGGCGTGATACTTCGCCGGCCCGTTGTCCACCCACGCCCGTGAATAGCACCCGGAAAGCATGGGATCCCCGGCGTAGTTCGCAATAAACCGGACTAGGTAGTCCGGTAGACACTTATTCCGGGGATACGGAGCAAAAGCAACCGCTGGGCTGCTCACCGTCCTGGCATACATCTTCCGTTTCGCGCCGGCCAAGTACCTTGTGGCAAGCTGCACAGTCCGTGGAGAGCCAGCAATGTCGCATATAGTGCTCAAAACGCTTTCGCAAAACGACTTCACCAAGTTCGGTAGAGCTTGACTCACGCAGTCGTCGTCCTTGTCACACCCCACAAAACGGCGGTGTCTCGGAAGCCGCAGGCATGCTTTTGCAATCGCGCAAGTACCACTGAACAAGTCCAGCACAAGGTCCCGCGGTGTCGAATACCGCAATACCAGCTCAGTCATGTGCATGATGCTCTTCTGCTCAAGTCGAAGCATGTTCATGCGACTCCCTTCGTCAGATCTTCTAACCGCCTCTCCGCGCTCCAGCCGCTGGATTCTATCCATACAGTTATTCCAGACAGCGTGTGAAGACCGCACGTACCTGTTTCTTTAGAGGCATACCTGGGCCGACTGCACTTCAGGCGGTACATTCCTCCGCCAGAGGTCAACAGCCCATTGCGTGATTGAGAAGTGGCCACGTCCTTTTATACCCGGGTTTTGCGAGTAGTGACCTCGAGCTCGGACGTGGACCATCGGCTGGTCCTCCACATTAAACATGAAGTCCTTCTGCCGCCTCCCCTACGACGCACTGGCCCCGTCACTCCCCTCGCCGTGTACACTTATCAGCTGTAGCGCTTGGGGTGCGAAAGCCACATGCCGAGTTGTAAACCACTACAGAAAATGATTTCCTGGCCGGTTTTAGCAAGCAGTGCGTCGAATATTGGGATGGAGGCGTCCATGTCTTTGTGGGTGAAGAAATTATGGGCAGAGTTGTCCGCACCTCGCTCGCTTCTGATGTTGAGGAGAGGGTCCGTCAACGGCAGCTGAGCTTTACCCTCCAGGCACTCACCCGAGTCATCAGTGTGATAATTGAGGAGGTCGTGGAAAGTGCAGCTGTAGACATCGCAGTCCGACTTCATCACGCCGAGCAGCTCCGCGAGAAAGTCCGTCGATGGATTCTCCTCGGCGAGCGACTCTTCCGACACCTCCTGTGGCGGTGGAGACGGGCTAATACGGTTGGCTGGTTCTGTTGCTTCACGAAGGCGGTCGTTCGGCTCCGGCACTAATGGGTTGAGAGTAGACTAGAAAGCCTCGCTACCTTACCCCGTACGACTTTGTGCCACCACGTCTCCCACTTCATTGTCGCTACCCTCAAGTCCCAACTCCATCTTCTCTTTCAGCCGTGAAGACAAAGAACGAGGAGGCTGCGCGGATACTCCCACACTGGGCGTTGTGCTCGACAGTGTCACCCCCCGATGACGACGCGGTCTTGTGTCTTCCGAATCAGCATCCGACAGCTCCGAGTCCACCTCGATAACCTCTGAACAGGCACCATCATCTTCAGGCGCTACACGTTGAAGCCCCAAAGCCTCCCGGTTATCCCGGCCCAAGTCGGCAAAGACCCTTGAGAAGTGGTTATCGCGCGACCCAAAGCGGACCAGATAAGGCCACTAGCTGCGGTGCTTCACATTGTACAAAGTTTCGTTTGTAACGATGGCTTGCGAGCTCGACAGGAATAGACTGGTTGCCGCCCGCTTTGCCGCGTCCTTCTCAAAAGCTCGGCCCCAGGCTACCGTACTGCTCGTACTCTCCTCCACACTTGCTACCCCTTTCCCTTGGAGCGTGGTCTCCTGCGTGATGGGTGCAAAGCCATCAGGGCGTGACTTCAAAGCGACAAACTGCTGAACGCGAGGACCAAACAGAAGGTAGGGTAGGACTAGCGTCTCACACTCCAAAACTCCCACTGCCTTCGCCAGCTTCGTCCACGCCCGAGTTAGCAGCTGCACAGCAAACGCCACACGATTTCCGCTTTGATTTATCTTCTTCAGAGCGAATACAAGGTTGCTGCTGCGCCTCGAGTGGCGTGCGTTGATCGCGTGGAAGAGCATCAGAACCTCGAATGTGCTGGGGCGCCCAGCAGAGAGGGTTCCTGTCAAATCTACTTCTCGAATCTTGCTGACCTGAGAAGTAATAACCTTGGAAACAACAATAAGGGACAATCCGTAGTTCTTTTGCCTCAGGGCCACATCTACGATCTCCCCATTCCTCTTGTCTTTTCGGTTCAGCAAGGCGATTGGCAGCGCTCCGCGCACTACCTGCTTCATCTGCTCGCTGCTCAGCTCGCGAGAGACCGGGTCGTCGCTCGAGATAGAAGTGCGGAAGTCGCTGCTAGAGTCGCTCTGCTTACTCTTCACTGCGGAAATTTCTTTGATCGCGATTGAGGCCTCCTCGTCTGCTGCGATGACAAAGTGCAGGAAGGCTGCTATATGGAACTTTGTGAAGTCAGACTTCGCGTTCAACTCGGATGAGGAGAAAACGGCAATGAAGGCAGGCAAGTACACGCCGGCTGTCCCGGGCCGGCTGAGTTCAGTCGGTGCCATGATTACAGTGCGATAAGAAACAAAAGAGGAAAAGAAGCCCAGGAATGATGGGGATGCAAGGAGGGAGGAGCAGAGGGTCGGAAGCAAGGCAAGAAAAACCACTTGGATCGAAGTACAGGGAGGAGAGACAAGGACGAAGCAAAGAAAGCAGGGAGGACCGCGTCAATATATTGTTATTTGCATGGTTTGAGTTGTCGTGCTGTGGGAGCAGATGTGTGCCATTTGTATTGCGGATAGGGAGGGAAGCGGCCAAGAACACGACATACTCCCACACGGTCACGTTTCTGTTCCGTGACAGCAGTTAAGAACAGTGGCGCCCCCTTCGCTAAACTCGGAAAAATATGTAGATTATTTAGGGCGGGGGGAGTTGTCACTAGTGCTAGAGGCGGAAATCTACACATGTGAGAATACATGAGCAGATGGATGTGCGAAATTTCATCTGAAAAACACCATCCACGTGCACATGTATTTTCACATGTGCAGATCCCCACCCCTGTCACTGGTGACACCCCACCGATCCTCTAAGTTGCGTACTTTTCAAACGTGAAATGCAGCTATAGCGGCGTGCTGAGAGGTGCTCCTTTTTGTGCGCGACGATAATTGCTGTCAGCCGTGCCCGTTCAACCTTTCCTGGTTGTCATGTCCGTACCCCTCTCGCGCTACCACTTTCTTCCCTCAGTCTTTCCGTTCTCTACCGTCACCCGTGGACCCTCCCCCGCACACGGATCCTTTCCCGTCTTCTCCGCCCTCACAGTAGAAAATATCTCCTCTTTCATTCCCATTGTTCATCCTTTCTCGCGAATGGCGTACTTCCGACATGACCGACAAACTTTCCATCACGACCTTCACCTGCGAATCGCTCCCGTTGGCCACGAAGCCGCAGCCGGGGGTACAATCGGAGCCGGAATCGAAGCCAGCGGCGACAGGGCAGGAGTCCTGTGCCGAAGCGGGCGTGGTGCCGTCTCCATCAGAGTCGCCACCACGCAAACGCTAGCGCCGGGATGCCTCAGGCCACGCAGGCCCTTCGTCAGACCGCTCTCCCGCACCATACACTGTGGACGGTGAGGACTGTGATGTGGTTGCCGTGGAGGTCGAAAAGCAGCCAGTGTCGTGCCGTACTTTCTCAAAGGCCGACTACTAGTCCACCGAGCTCTACGTATATGTTGCGCAGAGCATACAGCCACAGCACGTTCTTCGCGAAAGCACGGACGCCACCATCGACGGCCTCCAGGCCAGCATAGTTGACCGCGGCTGTAGGGACGACCTTGGCGTCATGTCGGTCATATTGCGACGGTACGACAATCCCTCGCTACCGGATATCGCTGACGGGACCATCAAGGACCGCACGGTGTTGCGCGAAGGTGTGAAGTGTGCTATGGTGGACGGCCTTCATCGCCGCCAAGCTGCGGTTAGCCTGAAAGAGGGAAAGGACAGCACGCCATGGGCTGGCGATCGCCTCCGCGTGCGTCTTATCCACTGAAAGGATGGACAGGACACGATGGATACGGAAATCATGCCCGAGGCGTTGCAGCAGAACACCTCCGCCGGACTGGTCCGCATCGACAAGTCGCTCTTCCACTACGTCGTGAGTGTCATCCACTTCATGCAGGCTCTCTACGTGGAGAACGACATGGACCCACTGGCGTTGAGTCAAAGGGGAGGTGGAGAAGCAAAGACGAAAGCCGCTCTGCTCCCAGCAACCGGCCTGTCTACCTACCGCCGCTACGTACGTGTAGCGAAGATTTTTCTCCGAGACTCAGGCCTCGTGGATGTGCTGCGCGACCTGACCTTCCACACCTCGACCTCTAAATAGCTCGGCATCACTCACCGTGATGACTAGCATCTTTGGTCAGAGAGCCCTAAGGTCGTAGCTCTGTTCATGACTTCCGCGTCACGGTTCATCAACAACGCGGACCGCGACGAAAAGTTTCAATCTGAAGCTTTCTACGCGTGCGCATGCGAGTGTTTCCATGTCTTTCTGCGCTTGTTTGAGAGGTATGGAAAGTGGAAGCGGCTTATTTGTGACGAATTTCTGCGGACTGAGATTGCTCAATTGAAACTCCTGAGAATTTCCGTCAAAGAGCTCTATCTGAACTTGATGCGTCTCTTCTCCAAGAGAGGCAACGACTCTGCGGAAGATCTGGAGAAGCGCAACAAGGCGCGTGCTACACGCTTCGCGAATAAGGGAACTGATCACATTGCTTCTCGGCTCCGCAAGCACGCCGCCTCGGCTCGCGTGACGACCTTACCTGCTGTTCCTCCTACACGCCGCTCTGCCCGGCGTGCTCCTGCTTCCCACACGACTGCACTCGAGCCTGCAGTCCGTGGGTGGAAGGACCCAGGAGTGATGCCCGCGACAGAAGTCCTTAGCACGGAGACAACGGCTGGACCCTCCCGACGGTCAACGCCTCGACTTGTCGAGATTGTGCCGTGGGGAAGCGTGGTGGAGTGAAAAGGACAGTGGGGCATTCGAGACGAGGAGTCGCTGAAAAGACCAAGGCGGCTCAGGAGAACAAGGGCCAACGTGAAGGTGCCCCGCAGATGTTCGAAGACAAGATTCCGACCTAGCTGTCGGTCGGCACTGCTGACAAGACTGTGGTGTTTGAAGAAACACCCGAAAATTGGGAAAATCTGGTATACGTCGGCCCGTCAGATCACGAAGAAAAGGATTTGCGGCTGTGGATGGCGAAAGACCCGCACCCCATACTCTGGCTAGTTCCCATCCACATACCCATTCAACACCAGGCGCACTTGCACCTCTCTGTCAACGACGTCTTAGCAATGCATCGGCTCCAGTTCTTCATGGGGAGCTATGTGTACTTTACCGAGCTTGAACGTATCGATGCGGGTCTGGACATCTCGAAACCCAACCGGTCTCAGACACACTTCTGAAGGGGCGTAGCTAACGGGGTTGAGGATTGTAGCAGAGGATATGCCTACTACAGAGGCGAAAAAGTGAGCTTCAGCACCTCAGCTACACGTGCCTTGAGAATTTCGCTGACTCCAGCGACATTCCGCGCCGAAGCCTCGAGCCCCTGATGTTGACGCCCAAGGGGAAGCTTTCCTCCGTTGAAAAGTTGTTTTTGTTCATTGCGAGCACATTCAACGGAGATAATGCACTGGGACCGGGGCCGAATGAGACCTGGTGGAACCCGATTGTGAACGAGGGGAAAGATGAGGGGGACGTAGCACATCGGGAGGTGGGAATCGCCCAGTACTCCAGTACATGGATCCTGCTGATGGAAGCCTGCGAATCGACGGGGGATTGCGTGTCGGCTTCGCGAAGGCGTGCGCAGCTGGACGCGCGGGTGGGTCAGATTGCTGCCTACGTCGGTCTCAGGAAGATATCTGGGAGGAAGCTGTTCATACCTAAGGCGGGGGGTCGGTTTTTGGTTACTAGGAGGGACTACCCACCGCAAGCGGCGCACAATGACTTTGACGAGTCATTGAAAGCGGAGACGCTGGGCTTTTTCGCAGTCGTGAGCGGGGCAGTGGGCTTCCCGTTGTGGGTGTGCGACTATTCACACGTGTTTGCATACGGGGAAGAGAGCGAGCAGGTGGCAGCGGCGGCCTTGGTCAAGATGAAGAAGATCATCGCGCCGCCCAACTCTGTGTATCTCGGGCAGAGGCATCCGATGCTCGCCGGGGCTGGGTATGAGGACCACATTGCGGATAAGTTCACGGTACGGTACCATGTGTATTTTATGCCGGCAGGGAAACATGTGCCGGACCGGATGTTTTACGCACTGAGAGGTCTACCGCAGTTCCTGGGCAGTGAGATGGCCCGTGTTATTCGTAGGAATGGTGAAAGAGGTGAGTAGTCGGACGGTCGGGACGACGCGGACATGGTTGGGTTTTTAGACGTCTACGCCGGCGGGAGTAGTAGGGCAGCGGAGATCAGTCCTAAGGATGATGGTTCCAGCTGCGATGACCCCGAGGAGTTGATTGCTGTTCCGAGCAGTAGTGAGGAAGATTAGGTAGCTACACGAAGAAGTGGCTGAATAGCGTGATGTAAAACAAACGTGAACACTACATGCCAGTTTGAGAACCACTTCCAGCCGAGCAGGCCAAAATATAGGGGCTGAGGAAGACTTGGGCTCGGCCGCAACGAAGGACGCCCAGAACAGTGGGCGATTTTGGGGCCGCTACAGCAGGAAAAAGAGGTTTCAGAAGTACTGAAAATTCAGACTATGAGCGAGTCACTACTGACACGGGCTGAGACCTACATATGTGAAAACACATGAGCAAATGGAGGTGCGAAATTTAGTATGAAAAACAACATCCATCTGCCCATATATTTTCACATAGTTCGATCTCAGCCCCACTCACTAGTGCCACCCCACCGATCTTAAAAACTACATACTTTTAAACGCCACGAAATACACGTTTACAATCCCTCTATGGCGTGGACTCGAGGTTCAGTTTGTTTCTACGCTTCGTGTGATACATGTAAGACCTGTTCAGCAGAAGAAGTGTGTGCCTCGCGTTCTGCATGGGTCAACTGTAGCACGGCTACCGCAAGGGTGGACTGAATTGTTGGCGTCCGTTCTTCCGACGTGCTTCTAATGGTAGGTGGCCGTACAGCGTAGGAAGAAAGCTGTTTCGTATGAAAAGATGCCGACTCGACTGTATGCCTCACTGTTGCGCTGCAGTTGGCAACACTTCAGCGCAAACCACGCGGTGCCAGATGTATGAATTCGTGCGCGCATCGTTAACCAGTGACGGGTCGATGCACAAAGCAGGCTCTGCTACACGAACGCATCGCGAAGGATAGAACCACTACGTTTCAGCCCCGCCATACCTTTAAACGTCTTATGATCGGAACACACTAAACCGACGCCGTCCAGCAGCACTCGTGCAATGCGCCACGCCTTATGCGAATTACACGTTACTCCTTGTTCGCGTCGCACTAAATTTACAACACTGTCCAAGAAATGAGCGCAGAGTTTTACACATCATCTCGTGCCAAAAAACGTCGGCAAGATTCTGGGTGAGCCAGTGCGCCCGAACATCTCCGAACATAACGCTCAGTCTCCTAGAGCGACAGATAGTGCATACTGCGCGTAGCGGTCTTCAATGCAGTGGCGCAAAATCCGTTCGAAGGCAATTAAGAGTATGAACGGTCCAAGGTAAGTCTATCCACGTGAGGCGGGCTATAGGCCATCACGTGACACTGAGGTACGTACGGTCAGATGCGGAACTGCTGTATACTGCAAAATTCACAGTACGGCCTGGATGTTTTACTAGGAAATGAACTGCAGGTAAAAGATGCGGGCGTTCACTGGACGCGGCAGTTCAAAACATTTATTTTTTGGAAGTCAGCGTCCATGCGAAGAACCGCCATACTACACAAACTCCACGTTTTGGAATGCCACGGAATTCAGCATCCCGTGACATTCCAAAATGTGCAGTGCTGGTGGTCGTTTTACTACGCTACTGCACCCGGTGGAGGTCAGCGTCCATTTCCAGAAACACAGACGAAATGGTCGCAATGTGCATTCGTGTCGTCCAGATCATCTAGATGCATATTATGCAATCGTGCCGCCTGAATGTTGCTGAGCTCGACCTCAAAATTTCTGTTCCAGTACCGAACAGGACAGGTTGCAGTGAACTCAGCATATCAGGAGGGGTTTCCAACAACTGGTTGGAGGGTCTCGTGGCGACTCCATCGATGGCTCCTACGAATCGTAGGCAGCCCTTTATGCCTTCCTACTATGATATGGCGATGTTGTTGGAAGTAATCTATTGTAGTATTGCGACTTTCTCCACGAAAGGTTTATAGGACGGTTTACAGAACTACTGACATGGTCGTGCTCGACGACGACGGATCTGGGGTTGGGACATTTACGTACCACACAGCGGTGTGATGCTAGATGAAACGGTAAAGGAATGTGATTATCACGTGCTGAACTAGGATGATTCCAGCACTACAATTGTAAACGAATTTGAATATGTACTTTAGTCACAGGATGTAATAATAGTAGCGAGATTTGAACCGAAGACTAGCATTACACTCTATGTGCTTTGCGGGTAGTGTGTGCGCATGGGTAGCATCGCACACACTACGACTATCCCAGTAGTGATGGTGATGTGCAGCTGGGCACTATATGAGCCCTCGATGCGCGGTAACTCGAAGTAAAAATCGGCCAGACTTGAGACCACTTTCCTTTCACCTTCTTGTTGAGCATCCCGCCTCTTTTTCCTTGCTCCCTGAAACACAACTTGTTCGCGCCAGACAGCTCTGAGCGGAGTGGTGCGTGCAGAGCCTGGCACCCGGAACCGGTGATCCTTATTGTTCGACGAATCCTACTGCGAGTCCGAGGAGGCTGCATTAACAGAATACTCTCTACGTACGAGGGCGAGGCAAAGAGTGTCTGAAATGGCGAGCGCGCGGGACGCATATTTCACGGACCAGTCGTTCCCTTGCCTTGGTATTCTTTCTCGATGTCCCAGAAAACTACGTCTGTATCGGAATGCCACTGAGCGGAGCGCTTCTCGCAGATGCTTTGAGTGTGGGTCAGTCCGATGAGCTCAGAATTGGAGGGAGGGACCCCGAACTTCTCATGGTGGCCACTTGGCAAGGGTGAGTATGTGTCATACATTGCTTGCTCTTGGAAGAGTAAAATGTGTGATTGTGAGTAGGGTGACGTACTGCTTGGAAACTTCCTGGGGAAAAACGTCCGTCACGGGATACAACGGTACCATGGCGAAACAGACGGGGCGTCCACGTACGGGTCTACCTTGCATCTTGCACGCTTGGACATCTGACTGGCCACAGGGACATCCCGTCGGCAGTATTTTCAGGGTCGCCGAGCCAAGCAATAACGCCTTCACAGCCTGAGTGCCTCCAAGTAGCTTCCCTTAGCAGCCCCACAGATACCGAGCATTGCTTCAATCGTTTCATGTCCCTTTGTTTCGCAAGAGCTGTGTCTGTATGGTTCTGCGGTTAAGAAGACGCTGTTTCAGTCAACAAACGACGGGGCGGAATGGTTTACTGACAAGGTTCGGGGGGATTTTTCAAACCGGTACCCCTCAAGTAACCACAACGGCGGTGAAGCACTCTTTCGAAAAATCCTGGCGGCACATCGAATAGAAGGGCGACAAGTAACACCCGACAATGACGATCGAGAAAATTTGCACCGGTCACCGCAGCAGTGGTCGGAAACTCCAAAGACTGTCCCTTAAACACATCCGTCAAACTGGGTTCCGCGCTGCCCCGAAAATACTGCCGCACTGCCACAGCAGCGAACACGCGCCGAATGCACGCACTATGATATGCACTTGGTTTCGCCAGATTCACGTGGCGCACAGTATAGCACCCGATAAATAATGGTTCCTGAGCCTGTTGCTGTGCAGCTGGGGATCGGCCGTCACGTGAAGGTGGCCGCGCAGTATATCTAGCTTCTATCACACTCTTCTAAGAGCGATGTATTTGCAAGCGCTGACTTCAGACTTTCACCAAGCATTAAGGGGACAATAAATTGTGCTGTGACGTGCGGCACATCGTCATGCGCGCAGGACCATTTTGTGGAAAGACCAATCAGCGCAGAGTACCGTGATGGCACTTTCCACGAAGTAATGCAGCCATTCGCTGCCCGTAAGGGTGAGTCATAACCACTCCACGGTAATCGATACGATGCAGTGCCCTAGCGGAGAGTGAATCGCCTCGAATCGCGAGCCGATTCTACCACTTCAGTCAGTATTTCGGGGTACATCGTAGCCAAATTTGCCGGGAAGAGTATCGTGCATGCACCGGGCCCAGACCCAGATCCAGGAAACACTTTGCCCTTATAACTGCATATCACCATCGACGTCGCCATCAGATTTCTTTCGGCCAGTTTGCGTATTGTTCTCGCACCTTGCAGAAGACGAAAATACCCCAGTTATTTTTACTACTCCAGTCCCTCTGCAGTTAGCGCACATTGTAAAGCGCACCCTACGCTCCACCAAACAAAGCCAATTTCAGGCCCAATCCGATTCCCTTTCTATTGTGACGATCTGGAACCATTCACAGTCAGATGGACTCACGACCAGTCCGTATGACAGTCTGGCGCAATCCCCATATGTCACATAGGGACTTGGTCACGGTTTCCGATACCGTACTGGCTGAACCTGCTACAATCTCGAGCGAAGTGGCTCCAGTTCCGTACAAAGTGCTGACTACCTCGCCGATTCCTGGATGCCGGACAGAGCAAGCATGTTTTGTACGTGGAAACGATACTCCTTCTTAATAGTCAGAGACGCGTCCGTTCTCGAGTGTACTGGTGATAGCAGGCCAGATTTGCTTCACGCTGAAGCACCACGATCCATGGAACCCTGTCGAATACGGACATTTTGCCGCGATGGCTTCTCCAACATAGGAGCAGATCAAATCTACTAGAGGACTCGATCACGGTACATCTAGACGGTCAGATGGCAGATATCTCGAACTTATCTACATAACCCCCTACGAACACAAGATTCTCTGCGTTGTGGCATATAACGACGCGAGTCAAAGCAACTCACTCTGTACAACACGTTGTAGGTCCTCAGGGCATTCGCTGTCACCTCTTCATCGGGAATGTATTCGATTCCTTAATTCTGCTTCTGCAGCCCGACCACACAACTTCAGGAGAGCGAGACACAAACAGACATCTGCAGAGGGTACGGAAGCAGGAAATATAACAATGCGGCCATGTAGTGTAAAAGAGAAAGTCGATCGTGCGAATTTTCTTGAATCTTATTCCAGACGCTGGCACGAATGTGGTCCTGCTTACCTCTTGCTCTCATGTTTACAGCGGAAGGACTCCCATCTTCTCTGTACACCACCTATCGAAAACAGCAAGCGGCACGTGATTCAGTGCGATTCGAATATTACATGCTGTAGTATGCTCACGACTTTGGATTCTATTTGGGTTTTTTTTCAATTCAATATCACTTCTGATCAGTTGTGATTGCTTCAGTGTCGTCTACGGATGTGTCGGCACATGTTTAAACAAGCTACAGGTGCATAGTGCTGGCGAACAGCTTCAAGCTCCAAACTCAGGGTGCCTACCAATACTCATCTTTGCGGTAGCCTAGCCATGCCCTCAGTTCAAAACGGGTCGGTTTCACTCTCGTTTCCTATACACGGAGTATGGCATGTTCTCCAATTTTGCCTCTCTTCATATTTCGTGCTTACTAGGGACGCCGGTCTGCTCCTCTAGGTACATACAAAATCCAACTTTACTATCGGGCCTTTTACGCTGTCCGCAAACACGAGCCTCCTTAATTTACGACTCGAAGCGAATTCTCTTTTTCTTTCTCTGGGGACTTCTCACAGTATTCAGGATTTCGAAGAATTACGACCGCATCAGACAATGCCTTCGCTGGTAGCCATAAGAAGCCACAGATAAACTCTGTGGTTCAATTGGCGCTGTTGCCTGCTTCTCAGCAGCACTTTCACCTCTAGTGGCTCAGGTGTTTGTTGCCCATTCAACCACCTGTAATGGTACAGATTTGGTTGGACTCTCTTCATCTCGTCGGCAACTGCTTTCTATAATTCTACTTGCTGGTAGCCAAGTCATAGAACACGCTGGGTGAAGTGAAGAACTAGCACTTCTGTATGCGGAGGAAGAGTAATCCGACCGTTCGCATTTGCTGTTTCTTTCAATCCATCTGCCTATAGTTACCCTTATCCAGTGTATGGCTGTTAGCTACGAAATGTGGCTGACTCTTCAGGTTCCTAGGTGTATGACGTCAACCCTCGGCAGACAATGTGATGGCCAAATCATCACAATGGTCCTTCCAACGTGGTTCTTGTAGGCCTGCCCAATCATCCGGGCAACTAGTGCGATAACACCCGGATCATGTCGATCTTGCTGAAGGAAGTAGTTCGTGTCGTACCGCATTGCCAACTAAGATGACATTGCATTTTAACCACCTGTGACTCCAGCACCCATGGCGTGGCTCTCTCTCCCAATCCATACAACCTGGCCACCAAGCCATGGAAGTATACCTCATGACTCCGCACCGCAGCCGTGTCCCACATTTGCTATCAAAATTTGGGACCCATTTCACATCTCTGCCTGAACGACAGTGTCATAATCATAGGAGACCTTCTTACCAATGGTGATCCATAGCTACTTTTCAGCGTGGTTTCTTTAGCGCAAGCATTCGAGGAACTATACAACAGAACCTGAACAACGCTTTTACTCATACTGCGCTTCTATGACAGCCATGCCCTACTCTAAACCAGACTGCTTCCTCCAAGTGGCTCCTGAAGTACCCATATAGCTGTCAGTGAGGCCCGACACAAAGCATGTTTTACCCAGCACCGAATCCATCGCACTAGCACAATTCACGCTCGATGATTTGCTGACATGCGCAGTTGTCTGTCGATTCAGAAGCCGTACTGTAGACCACGTTCGTGGTAGTTGCTAACATGCTCGATTATGTGTATTCACAAGCGATTCTTATGTAGACGCCGGCAGCAATCTCCGCTCACATACCTCGGGATATCTGAATGGTGCTATTTCTCATAGAGACGCAGGTTTTCGAGCGCACTCCTTTCTACACCCAGCCTTTTCGGAACTATTCCCGACGATGTTCAGGCTATGTCTTAGTTTATTCATTCGCCGCCGACGCCTACCGCCCACTCCGAACTGCACACCACACTTAATCCAGCTCTTTGGTCGGTGCTGTTTCCCCGCGCGACCGGCTGAGTACAAGAATGCAGAAGTAAAGAACGCTAATGACGCTTGCTCCTTTGCCTGGCCACGAGTTCCCCTTACCGTTTTTCACATCTCCTCTTACCATTTACCCCACGCGAGCAGTATGCCAACTTCTGGATTGTACCGGAAGTCGACCGCACGCTAGCGTTGCTGGAGACTATCTCACGACACTGAAGACCATAGCTGCGCAGGGTCGTGGGCCAATCATTTCTGCTGATAAGTGTGTTGATTGTGTTCTAAATTGCAACTGACAGGTTTTGCTTTCTTTTTGTTCTGATTCCGACTACAGTACAGTAGGTTCTGTTCCTCAGGTGTGTGCTGTACCACTTTGTATCCACTCCCAGTTTGCTCCGTGCAGCAGTGTAGTTGATAGCAGCTTTGTAGTGACCGAGGCCGATGTAGTTGTAGAATTAGTGAGAACGAAACATTGCCTTGCTTCTAGAGAATCAGAATCCAACTCGACCAGAACCATTCCTTGTCAGAAAGCAGGTCTAAAACGATATGCTAGTTACCGGTTCAGAGCGCTGAAGGCTTTATCCCCGACTACAGAAAACCAGTGTCTCCCCGGAGAGAAGACAAAGCGAGAGCACGCAGAGTCACGGACAGCGCGTAGTTAAGCACCGTAGTCACGCACACCGATCCGGAGTTCCCCAACCACACGAGGATAACTGCCATTTTGTTCAGCAGCGGATCCCAGCCCGTCCCGTCCAAAGCGTCGTTTCTCAAGGCAGACGGAGAACGGGGACGCAGATAATCTCAGTAAGGGAGGTTCGAACCTTCCGCACAGAAAGCAAAGGCATGTCCCAGAAAACTTTCGGTCGAACTTGAACTCCTAAGCTGGCCGATTTTACAGCTGTGCTGGGAATGATCATTCAATACCGTCTTACTCCCCCTCAGCCAACAAACAAAAACTTCAACGCATGGAAATCCGGTGTGAATAAGATTGTATCCCCTCTTCAGAACCCCTATGAGGATGTGGCGGTGTACCCGGGATAGAGTTCGGGTCGCAGTTTACCTCGCACCCAGCAGTGAAAACATTGGTGGTACTCGCAGACAGTTCCCACGCACTTAACAGGACGCGCTGATTGTGAACTGTTCAACCTGCAAAGAACACGGGATTTCCGACATCTAGTCTCTTCACTGCTGGTCTGGACACGGACGTTGAGACGCCCTGCGGTAGGCTCTCGGCAACGCTCGAGCGAAGGTTTGAGAGCATGTAAAGCTAAGCCCTCTCCTGGCAACATTCAAATGGAGATACAGTGCCACCACCGGATGAGCTCTAGTGCAGAACTTTATGAGAATGTCACGCGAAGAACGAATGAGAAGAACGGCGAAGTGAGCGGCACTATGAGCTGTCGGTCCGCAAAGGAACACACTCAAACTCGCAGTCTGTTTCTCCAGGTCCCCTAATAGTACCGCGTCATCCCTCTACTCAGTATTTCCTATCGACCCAGTTTTTTCAGATGACTAATGTCCTTTCGGGAATCAGTAATCACAAATACTCTCCACTTTACTGTTTTCCATCTCGCAGCTTGGAATGTCCGCCGTGATGAGTGCTCACGGACACTCATCCAGATCGGCGAGGGTAATAGAATTTCGAGCTAGAATCATGCACAGGTGCGACACGGAATGACCCGCCGTAGCGTTCTTCGAAGTATGTGACCAAGAAATATCGTGTCATGCGATGCCCTTTCTCGCTGTTGGGTCGGGTACGCAGTTGCTAATACAGACATGGATGCGACCAGCACACAGAGAATCTCAAGACTCTCGCCGGCGCTCTCCCCGGGTGTATCAGCATGTTTGTGCGTTACACAGTCTATGTTTGTACGACACTACTCGCGGGTTCTTCATGCAAACTTTGTTGAAAGCCATTGCACCTTCCCTATAGGCTCTGAAAAATCAACGATGTAGAGCAATAGGTGGTAGTACTGTGTCAGCGAGCGTTCTTACGAGTGCATGATCACGCAAGACGATGGTAAGTTACCTATTGCCCCAATCTGACGGAGATTAATCATCTGTCCGGTATGAAATCGCAATTGTTCACTCGTTCGTCAGAATCTGATGGAAAAAAAAAATGTAGTCTGAAGCAACAGAATCTAAAGTTCCGAAAATGAGCAATGAGTCAATCTAATCGCAACTGAAAAATTTGATCTCCGCTCACACATGAGGATCGTTCACAGGCCTGGTCGAGTTCCTCCGTTAGACATTCAACCTGTCAGCAGACATCGCGTAGAGAGTAAGCATTACAGCTTGTGACCTTGTCCTGAACTAAGCCTGTTTGCAAAAAAGTAAGAGGCAGGGCTGTCAGGTTGAAGGCTCTGATCATAAGAGAGTGTTTCTGACTCGTGAGTCGTACCTTCCGCCTCATATGAGGCGGGGGTATAGGGCGAGTTTTCATTTAAACTCAAGACTAGCCGATTTCTTAGATTTTTATATCATTCGGAATGCCTCGGTCTTCTCCGTTAGAATAAGGTTGAAGTTCTAGAAATTTCTTGAAACTAGTTGGTTTTGGCCACTTGTAAGCTACATGTACAACAAGTCTAATCTTACACTTTGAAAACTAAAAAGTACGAGAACGAAGCGTACACGTATGCAAATTTTGCATTATCATAACACCGATATTTCTCCGACGTAGATTTGTGAATACGTTTTGCAACTTTTTTGTACCTCATTTGTGACTTTCGGCAGGTACCATAGACAGTAGGCTTAATTGTCGTACTTTTTAGTTTTTGAAGGGTAAAACTACGCTTGTGGTAGGTTGTAAGCGACACAACAAATATTAGTTTCTAGAAATTTCGACAACCTCAACCCCATTAAAACAGAGAACGCCAAGAGCTTTCGAATGATATAAACATTTTAAAAATCGACTAGTTTTATGTTTAAATCATAAGACGCCTTCTACCCGCCTCATACGAAGACCCTAGTACATTATTCACTAGCTGCGTACGAGCCTTCAATTCTGAGCACTATACTGTAGGCTCCTAGCATAAAAGTTCATAATAATACAGGCTCCTGTAGTACCACAATTGTCAGGCATCGAATCTACCTGAATCTTCAGTTCTGAGGACCCCGCTGTATAGGCTATACTGTATGAGAAAGATCCGGTGTTTCCCAAATACAGACAGGGCCGCTCATGAGACACCACGATGTTCTACGCGCCCCTGATCCAAAGATCTCAACCGGCAATTTGCAACGAATTTTGTTGGGGAGGTGAAAAGGGATGACTCAGGAATGTACACCCGGTTCAGTTTGACGAAGCATACAGCCCAAAGAGATACCTCAGTGGGCAAAATGATTGGGCATTTTAGGAACTGTATATTATTCCAGATGGAAACGGCAGAAGAGCAATAAGGAAGTGTCGTCCTGCCCAGTACAAGACCTATTTGAAACTATAACTGTAAGGGATTGTCGCGTGGGTCTTCTTCTACATCGCAACAGCAGAGGGTTTACGTCGTACTCGATCAGCAAAAGGGTCGCGCTGTCACTTGGGCGTGGACTCTTTTTCACAAATTCATGCCACGGGACAATAGCACACAGTTGGAAATACTGCCTTCGTCGGGCATTTTGGTTCCCTTATACAATAGCAAAACCTTGTCTTGTCGCATCAGACTCAAATTTCTCTACCCCTGGCACCACCCGTGGCTTTCCCAGTGCCACTCGCAGCAGTACGCGGCGAGACACACATTGGCGGTGAACGAGTCGAATTGCAAACGGTACATCATCGGTAAGGCAATAATTGAAGCGGATGGCACGAAGCTGAGTCTTAACCATTCTAGACGGGATAGCTCCCGAAACGTAAGTTTAAGGCATGTAGCCTGTGTTGTGGAGTCAAATAGAAGCGCGGCAAGCGCGAATATGAAGCTTTGGAGAGTTGCTGCCATTGTCGAGGGCATTGAGTTTTTAAGGTTGAAATATTGGAGGCCATCGCACACTCTGAGGTCCTCCAGCAGTCTTTCTCGGTAGGAGTAACGTTGCATATCGGATGGAGGGACAAGACGATTCAAGACAGTCCTCACCCGCCGTATTTGTAGGGGAATTGAAATTCCTGTCATAGTTCTTTGCACCAACCATTATAAGCCCCTTTGGTGCTGTTGGAATCTCTTGACCATCACAGCGTAATAAGTCAGAAGAGGAGTAGGGGCTGCATTTAGGAATTTTTCGCAGGCCTTCCTGGCAATGCTGAGAAGAGTCATGATCATGGTTGTAGTATGAGATTGAGCTCACAGATTTGCAACCGGTAGCGATTTCAAGATGTTGTCATGTAAATTCCATGCAGAAATACTACTTTTCTCATAACTTCGAAAGTGTAAAGTTCCTTAGCAAGCATAAAGCATTAAAATGCAATAGTCAAAGTAGCTCTGGGTGTCTTGTCACTCTGGAAACACCGAAACAGACGTCCAAAGATAACAACAGCAACCACAAAACACTCAAGTTTCATAAAAGTGGTAAAACGAAAGTCTTGTGCTTTGCTGTGACCTTTTGCAAGACGAGATCTCTCATAAATTCCTGCTGAAAACTCTCTCCCTGCACGTACTTCTGAGAAGTGAGAGCTATACCAATGAACATTTGTTTATTTTGCGAACACACTATACTGCATCGGTATAGTCGTACTAACGCACGGCTGAGTTCGATGCCCTTTACGGATAAATGATACTGACTAATTCTGTGCTTAGTTGCACAATTACGAAAAAAGACCCAATTTCTGAATGCGTGGAGCGTAGTCGCTCTGCATGACCATGTGAAATCCGCACCATACGTGCAGTTCAAAAAGCATTTTCCTGTACTTTTTCCAGAATGATGAATAGTGCAAGAGTTAAACGTCGTTGCAGTGCTAATAATACCGTGCTTTCGAATTTCTGGTGGGTGTAAGTTTCACTCTTGGTATACGTACGTACTCGGAGAGTACTTTCGTGGAGTCTTTGCAGTAACGTCGAGAGATAAACCTCATGCACCCGAGATCAGAGATACGTTCTACAATTGGGTTTTGCAACTATGATATTTTTAGGGTAAGTACCGAAGACGAGGAAATATTCGCCGCAAAATAGCCCAAAGAACCTGCAGAGCTGTGGGAAAGATCCAATCCTTGTGGAGGCCAATATCCAGTACGCACATCGTGGAACACTGTTAGTAAGGAAGATAGTTTATGAGCAGATTGTGCCAGGGCGGCGATTAGTTGATATGGGTAGATGATGATTGCAGCCAATACGACACTGGGCATCCAGCAACTATTTGTTCCAACTTAGTACGCGAAAGGCATTACCATGCGCGCAGGTCATTTCGTAAAAACCTCCTATTGCCTACCATCCGATTGAACATTCAATTCACTGCTTCATATCGTGATCCTACTAACTCTCCAGTTGCTGTGACTGTTCAAGCAGTATCACAGGGTTTGGTGCTGAACATAGCAGTCTACGTATCGTGATATATTGCAAGAGTAGGAATGTTTCCATCCGTACGCCATAATACGAATACACTTCCGAGCAAGCATCGAGGTATGCTTAAATCATAGCTGTGGCTTTCGCGCCTAAAGTTTCTTCAAAAGTAGTTTCGTTACTAATCGCTGTTGCTGACGTGATCTGAGAAGAAAGCAAAGTTATGGATGCAATCCAACGTCGCAAAGGACCGGATGTCAAAGAAAGATTTCGTTTGTTGCAACATTTTGGCTAATGACCTGTCATTATTCGTTAAAGAAACTACTACCATCAAGCGCGAAGTCAGTTATATTTGTTTTGGTTCCGATTCGAACTGTTCTGTGAGCTTGGGATTCGTATTACTTCGCACCTGTTTGTGAAGGTAGGGTGTGTTCATACGGTGTATAAAGCGATTCTTTCACTTTTCTATTAATTTGAACATCTGTTGGTATTGCACACCCCTACGTTTTCAGGATGTGTGGGATATCCAAGGCCATTGTACTTGTTTATGTATGAGTGATATAGGGCAATTGCCACCAAAGAAGTCCACATGGATTTCTAAATGAAATTATGAATGCAACTGTCGCACGTACAGTATTCTCGCCCAATCGAGGTTGAGCTACATACGCCTTACTTGATCGGGAATTGCTACGAAAAACGTAGAAATTTCGTAATGAACTGTCTCAATACATCGGCATTGTATTTTTTGTAATCTCTAGTCTAGAGGGAAAGAAGAGGTACTCATCCCCACTAATAAGAGCGGCAATGTTTTGTAGCCTGGTGTGTAACGAAGGATTTCTCTTGTTTTGTTAGTAGCGTACTTCAGCGGCATTGTGGTGCCATGTCATCGACAAGATTCAACGTATTTCTGAATTGTTGCCTCTGAATTTTGACAGTAAAAAGAGCTTGCGGATGCTCCAGAAACTCCATGTCTGCAAATTCTCGGTCGCAACAACGAAAGTTTTTGAACCCTGAAGTCTCACTAAATTGCTTACCTAGTTTCATGGTCTAGAATCATTTCCTTCCTTTCCTAGCAAAGAAGTTGGACCCATATGTAGTACCAAAGCCAGCCAATGTCAGCCATACTTTTTTGGACTCCTTGGTCTCAACTACAATTCCTAAGAACAGGTTGATGAACGGAACGATTCTGGAGAGAATCATTTTATAGAATACAGTACATGAGCTCGTTTAAACCAGAATATGTAGTTACTCTCGAGTACCCAAAATGCAACTAGTAGGGCGACGGAGGGAATATTTCAGCCAGTCGGGGCGCGGCGTGCCCTATTGCAACCATGCGCACCACCGTCTGCAAGTTTAAGTGTTGTCATTTTCGTATCATCGACTATTGTAAAACGACCACATTTCACAAGAAAGGTTATCAGGATACCGTTCGATGTGTCCTCGGAAACAATTTTTAGGCTTCTGACCATAGACAGATACTATAGGGGAGGGGTGTCAATCCATGTGACCGTCAAACGATTCATGTTTAATACTGTAGTTCGCTACCAAATTCACATATCTTCGTGAAGTCCAGGAAACTTCCTTTCTGTTCATAGATGAATCATCAATCTGCTTCACGTTGTTCTTCAGCATTTATATCAGAAGAAGCTCGTCGTTTGCCGCTGGCTGTACTCCTGAATTCAAAAGTGAGACGTACCAGATAACGAGGCTGGCAACTACGAGAAGTTGCCAAACGGACGGAGTCATCCACGATAAAGTAAAGATTGTCACGACCTTCTCTCCGGCAGGTATATCGATCATTTCTCGGATCTCCTTTGCGCCTTCTGCACCAAATATGGCATGGAGAAAGTCAGTTATCACAATACCATAGAGATCTGGTGGGCCAAGTTGTGGTCTGCTACACAGAATATACTTCGCACAGACGGTAGGTCCCCCGATGCCCGATGCCTTTAATCTCTACAAAACTACAGAGTCAGGTAAATATACCAAGCTGCCAGTAGGTATCCAAGCAGTAACCTCTAGAGTTAAAGAATCCTGTTTTGCATTTGTACTGTTTGTCAGTAGAAGAGTTGAGTACACAGGGCGGCTTCAAGGTGCACCAACCCCAGTATCAACATCTGAAACTAAGGGCCTGTGTACAAGGCAAGTACCCTGTTAGCGATTATATCTGATACTTATGCAACTGATAAAGACCAGTGATGTACATGCAGATTATCGGAGGCAACGTGGGAGGTTAGATGCAATTAAGAGGCTATTCCCGTTCTGTAGTGAGAAGCTTTCGAAGCAAAGTTCCATGTGACAACACTTCTTACTGCTTTGTGGGGGTTATGTTCTTGGAACGAGATGGTGCTGGCCGTGACAGGCAACTTTTTTCCAATAGAACGTCCCGTGTATACTGACCAGCCACAAGAGGATCGTTTTCTATCTACTGTTTACCTGATATAGTACACATCAGGTGAAAAACATATTGCTATATAGCACTTCGGGATGAGATCAGTGATCGGCGAATGGAAATGCATCTTGGTTGAGACCTGCACTATCCAATGTAGAACAGCCTCCGGGAGAACGGCCAGATTGATCTCAATTTGAGCTTGACGCACACACCCGTCACTGGCGGGATCCTTCCACAGCATGTTTACCTACTCTGGGCGCTTCTATCTTCGAGATCTCCCAGTTCGCTGTCATGCTGCAAAATAGCTGCTACGAGCGTCATGGAAGATAGTCCGTCACAGATGTTACTCCCTGAGGTGATAAATCCGCCATTCGAAAACGTTTCGGCGGCGCTGGGTCAGTTGTGGGCTCGCGCATGATTTGCATTCTACGCCGTGCATTCATGTGCTTGTAAGCAGTCGGGTTAGTCTCATAGTGCCCGACTACGAATACGGTTATTTGTCAGTGTAGATTTCCTAGAGTTCAAATCTTGACCTTAATCGTTCGTGCCAGCGGGGTGACACGCTCCAAACGACGTTTCTGACCTCAGTCCAGGCCTTTGCCACAACCCCTGCCAATAACACAGCTTTCAGACGGGGCCGCGTAGCAGAAGACGCGGTATCCTTGTCACCCGAGACACTTTATTAACTGTGCCCTGCCCACGATCTTAACGGCAAAACCTTTTCTCCCGTCCATCTTTGAATCAGGTTCCTATTTCAAATGTAAAATGCACTGAAAGCGGCAAGCCATCTAATGAATGAGGCCTGTTCGAATGTGCACAAGTGCGCGACCTGAGTGGACCGATGCCGTGAGGCTACCAAAGCAAAAACGCCGCCAAAACCTCTGGCTCCGGCGTGCCCCCATACAGATATATGCATGAGCAAGAGAATACTCCCACTGTCAAAGCTGGCTTTATCTGTGTATAGAGCCCATGTGCGGCAGCCTTGCACTCTGGGCACGCACGCGTTCCATCTCCCAAATCACGCGCATACGAGTGGGTCACAGTACAGCGAATAATTCCAGATGAGGCACTGCCGGCGAACTGCCCCACTGAGAGCTTCACCAAGTCGGTAGTGATCTAGCACGAAAGCAACACCGCAACACGGAGGACTTTGCATCTCTTTCCTACTTTGAATCAGTGATGACCCACTAGCTACCAGCACAACACACCTAAACTCCTGTCTTAGCGTGGAATCGTCCAGTACTGTGGCTTGTACTCATTGGGAACCGCAACTATTCTGCAATCCACACTGGCTGCACATCTCGGTGTCGCAATTACCTTTCCAATGACTCCAGGTCTATCACAGACCTTTGCAATATACATGGTGTGCCCTTCCATCCTCCCTTTCCGTTAGTGACTTTCGCGACTCATGGTATTGCGCCACTCTATTTTCATGCCCCCACAATTGGTACTTCTCGTCACATCCTATTCTCCTTGCGTACATTATGCTGTTGTGCACTTTGCGGGTTACAGTTCCGCTCCTACCTTTTTTCGCAGGCCCCTTGAGTACGCACACCTCTCCACTCATTCGTGACTGCGTTAGTCACTATTTGGCTGATAGAAGTGTGATGCTACGCGGAAATTCTCCTTTCGACTGTACGTCTCTGTAGACTGCGCCAGGATCGTTCAATTCTTTGCTCTCTGATTTCTTTTGTACCTGTCTTTAATCTGTTATCGACTTGTCGGTAGTCGCTGGGTTTTAATCAAAGCCTACTCCGTGGCCTACTGACCGTGCGAAGCCAACGTTTGTAAAAAGCCTGGTATTCAGACCAGCTTACTGAAGAATTTACAGAAGAATGGTGTAGATAAAGTTCCTTGTTCTTTCAGCTCTTGCGCTAACCCTTGGGCTTTAGCTATGCCTCTGAGTATACTTTCATCTATGACCGTACTGCCTCCTGGCAAAGTATGGATATCTAAACGCTGGCCTCCCGAGAAGCCGGTGCACAGCATATTCGGTTGGACGGCAAAACGTACGTACCCAATGACACTCGTGCACTTTAGGACGATGTAAAGTCCAGTATCTTACATGCATTTATGTCTACTCCCGTCGTCTTATAACAAATTTGTGACCTTTATATGTGTTAACCCGTGCATATAGTTACAATGACTTTTTGCTTTGGACTACCCCTTACAGTAGTCAGCTCTCACATGATATAAGCCCCCTCACTTGATCTACACATGTTGCATATTGATCATAATACTACAACTGCATCGGCCCCCGACCATCACTGTTGTTCTCGAACCGACATGCTGGTGCTTGATAAGCGAGTTTTTGTAAAGAGGGTCTGTTCGTCAATCATTACTTCTGCCAAACTTCCGAAGAATGGTCATCTCATTGAGAGTACTCACCCCCTCTGCCTCGCCGTGTATTGGCTGAGGAGTCATATGTAGTGGCGGGTCTCACGAAACGCCCAGTATATCTCATCTCCGAACTACTGAATGCTAGTACTACACTACCGTCTTACATTCCCCGATGAAGGGATTGGACGGTACCCGATATTATCCACATGAAGCACTTTAGGGAAGAGCTCCTCAAGTGGGTCTGTAATGGTGGCAAGTCAGGATCGTAGGGCCGCCATACTGGACGTCCTTATTTCTTTGCCAGCTGCATTTAGCTACTCAGGCTCCAGATTTCCCTGCAGTAGAAATATGACTACAGCTTATTGTGACAAGTCATTTGTGAGAGAAGAGACTTACACTAGAAGTGGATCCAGCTTCCTGCTATTGCCCAGCCCTCAACAAATCAGACAAATTGCCGTTTGAAGTTGGGATTCTGAATACGGATTAAAAATGTACATATGAACACTCTGCATCAACTCTTTACATTAAAGTATCCATTTCCGGTACTATGTGCGTCGTGTCATGCCACTTCGCTCTTGACATCCTGGCTGTCCACGTTTTTTATAGTCCATCAGCATCAACGTATTCTCTAAACACGAAAGCAAACAAGCCTACACGTCACGAGCGGAACATTTATACATTGCGTGTAATTCTTCTCGTTGCTCCAGACCACTCATGGACTGCAATACGCGATGCATCATGCCTATAATATGCTGTACCATCCGCCTCACATGGTGCGGGAGAACATTCGAACTTACAATTGACCGACGTTTCACATTTTATATTGTCCGAAAGCTCCTGATCTTCTCTGCTACACACGAGTGAAATCTCCAGAATTTTCTCAAGTGCAGCCAACTTCGTGCCGCTCGTCTGCTCCTGCACGCCTAATCCTACGCTTCGAATTTGAAAAGCATTGGAACCAAGCACATACATTTGCATTTCTGCATTTCCATAGCACTGCCATTCGCAACGCTCAAATGAGGCCGAGAGAAGTTCGAACCGTACTCCCAAATCTGTAGACAGGTTTTCGGGTACAGCTTTATTGTCTCTCCGGCTCACCTGCGTCTTGTGATTAATACAATAGCCATTGGATAAAGATGTCCGGGAGGTCTAGCTAGCTAGCTCATGGTCTTTGGCATTCACACAGTGTCTATCTCACGGCAAAGCTTCACCGGTGTATTCGACTGTTAGATGTCAGTTAGTCTTCGCTAAAGTACGATAGCAGTGTTCTCCGAGCACATTCTTCATCAGCGGCTTTCCGTACCTAACCTAGTAGATATGCATCAAAATAATACGTAGGGGACCCGTATCGTAAAGCCTTCAACGCCCTCCCTCCTCGCGGCAGCCCCTCAAAGTTGGGGAGGACTCAAGCGCGCACTCACGACGAAATCGGACCATATGTTCAAAAATTAAGTGTTGCTTGCCCACTTGTATGTACTTTTCATACCGAGAAAGAATATTTCAGTAGTGCCGCCGAGACAACTGAGAGATTACGCAAATAGGTTTCTGCAATAATTTCCTCAGAGTTCTGTAATACATACGTCTGACAGCTGTACAATGATACAGAACTCTGCAACTTTCTAGTGAGCGAAGTGGCTGAAAAGTGCTTAGTGACGATCTGTGAGAAATAGAAGCGCCGTGGTGCAGGACAGCTGTCTATATTTATGCACGTATCGCGAGGCTAAAGCACAAATAACCCTACCAGTCGCGAACGTTTATGCACTCTGTGCAACGCCCCGGAAAGAGGTTTCGAAGTCCAGCTCGCGATCTACTGACGTGCTCACGCATAGCACGTAAAGAGTAATCTGTTTGCCTCTCTCTTGTCATTCTAGTGTCTATTGGACATCTGGCCTCATGTGAGGCCAAATTTCGCGGAGATGTTAAAGGGTCAAGGAGACGTCCACTTCCGCTGCTCTTGATATCTACTTGAAAGTCTTTGAGTTCTCTATTCTGGCAGAGTGAGCTGTAGAAAAACTCAGCGAACGTTTTGCGCAGTCAGGGTTATAGTGCAACAGAGTAGGCCACTCTTTGTTTTGATATCATAGAAGGGGGTGAGATAAATTACAGGTACAACAACTAGCATATTCACCATACATATTATATTTTTTATATATTTTTGCGGTGGTCAGTTGGCCTCATATGAGGCCAGAGTTGACCTCATATGAGGCAAAACTCTATGTCCGATAGACACTAGCTAGCGATGCACAGATGCTGCATAGTACACTTGTACCTGAAGGGGTTGCACTCGTGCTCACATCAGTGCTACTTTTCTGAAAGCGTATTATGGATTACAGAATTCTGCAGATGGGTTTCTGAAATGGAAACTCTGCATTGCTGAACTGTACTTTACTTTCTCATTTGGCGGTGCGGAAATTCGTTACACGCTCTCTCACAATTGGAGAAAGTGGAGTACAGCAATGCACAGAATGGATGTGTATCTGCTAGCGAGCTAGTATTCGCAACTATGCGCAGTACAGTACTGCAATTTTGTCTTGGTACAACGAACTACACTGTACTCTTGATCATTACCAGCAAGATGAACCCTCTTTGCGGGGTGATAACAGCAGAAAACCATACCCTGCACAATCAGCTGGTTTTCAAGTAATTCACAACTACTTTCCAATCCCCCTATCCCCCCCCACCCCCCCGGACGCCTCACCATTTGGAAAGCTCCTGCTTCCGCAATTCCTGTCCCCCGAGCCCCCTAACCCTAACCCACTGCCTTCGGAGTACAGGGTTCAGACATGAACCCTCCACGAGGGTTCACACTCCAAGAACAGGATTCATTTTGCACTACAACATACCATTGTCACAGGTGACGGCTACTATCTAGTAGTCACTCCTAGTCATGTTTCAATGAATTCAGTTGCCTGTTTTTCTCACCCCTTCACCCACGATCTATTTCGACAGGAAAGCAATTGCAGGCGAGTAAAAGCGAGTACTTACAAGTCATGAAAATTGCACTACTCGGCATCAAACTAAAAGTATGTTACTCCACAACCTCTGCCACGCAAGTTTGCACCTCTGATATTGTGACGTATTGAAGTGCCTTTCTTCTTCTTCCATGCTCTGATTCGGACAACTGGTGTATGTAGACTCTCATATTCTCATCATGTGCATCATGTGCCTCAAGCTGGGCCAGGTAATTTTGTTTTTTCAGAAGATGGAGCCTGCGCAGGTGCAACTTGTGTACTCCTCACTGCAAGAAATTCCCTGCTAGCGAGCAATAGGCTATGACACACTACTGCCTCTTCATATTCTCTCCGAATGAACGGATGAAAACAAATCAACAAATCAATAGTCATTTGTCAAGTCGAGTGGTTCAGCACTCGTTAGCTACGACGCAGAACGAAAAAGTACCAAATTCTAACAGAAGGACACGTCCCAAAGCTGGAAGCGGACTGCATGCTTCTACATATCATTTATTCCTCTGCTGCACCAATAATTGGTAAGTAAACACCGACGTGCTTCTGCTTGCTCGTATCTTGCATGTCTTGCTGGAAAGTCCCTCTCTCCAAAAACAAAAATGTTTGCTGTGCTGTAATTGCGCAGCCCCGCGAGCTTGACTTGCGATATCAGCATCGTAGGGGGCCATGTGGACGAACCTGCTCAATCTTCTCCTCTTGGTGTACATGATGTGATGTTTTCCGGTGAAATTCCGCCCACGCAGTTTGTGCCCTGCTGTATAGACCCTGCAATTCACTTCATCTAGATGACACCATCTATTCTTCCAACTATGGGAGCATCCGTAAGACAATGTCACCACATGGCCATGCTTGGTTTGTCACAGATGTAAAACTCTGGTAGTATCGGTCAAATCGAAATGAGCTTGTCGCATGTCTCTCTAACGGATATAGGGAGCTCACTGCATACTGGACTAGGCAGGCACTCTCTGAGAAATTCGCACGCTTTTCACACTGGAATTTAGCCATGCAAACGACAATGTAATTAGTTTTTGTCTGCTGCTGAAACCTCGGAAATGTAAACCGTGTACTTTGAATTCGCAGGTCTGCGTCAAAATCTGATATTCCTTTGACGCTTGCTCGTGTTTGCAAACAGTAAATCCTCCAAGCTTCGTCATGAATGAAGTTCATTCTATACTTTAGTAGGCCAATACTTTGGGGCTGATGTAGACGAACTTCACGAATCAGAAGTCAACCTGCTTTAATGCTGGAGGTGGCTTCGGTCGACTCGCTATGAATGAGGAGTTTGTGACGATGTTCATAGACGAAGAAAAGAGTGTTCAAGACAGAGGCTTGCGACCTTTTCGAACATGTCTGATATTTCACGTTAAGTCATTAGAAATTGAAGCGAGGCCTTTACAGACAAAGTTCGTAATCACTTGCGAAAAGCGGTCAAGAACGTTTTGCACTGAACCCATCCCTGTACATACTCGTGATGACGGCATCTATCAGGTCAACAAATCCTTTCGAACATATCATGTTGCTGCGTGTATGGGAGAAGTGGATAATAAGAAACTAGGCAATTCAAGCGTAGTTCGAGATGGTGAACAACTAAAGGGCCTTGAACCGATAATTTGCAGAATAACTGTGAGGGAAACAGATTCTTCGGGTACAATTGTTGACTGGGCAGTTCGAAACTTGGCAACTTTTCTGTGCAGCAGACGTTGCATCTCAGCAACTGAGCTCCATTTGAAAAACGGATCTTTACTATGCTTGGAAGCGGAAGCACACATGTGGGACGAACACTCGGGCCCTGGAGAGCCTGTGGGCTTCAGGTACAAAGAACATAGTTGTAGTCGAAGTATTCGTAGTGATAGCTCAGCACGTGAGTATCACAATCCTGAAAGCGCGCTCGAGCGTAGATCGAAATATACGAATACTGAACGACAAGATACTGAGACATGCTGCCAAGCGGCACAACTCCACTCAAACAACAAGAAGGATGCTGCTGATGACATTACATCCCCAGACCTTCATTGCGCCGTATCCGACATGAGAGGTTATAGTAACGCGTATCACGTTCTCGGCCTGGGACCTATTTCTGATTCTAGGGACAGTGCTTGCCCAGCTCATACCGATCAGTTGTTTGACTTACAGCATGCAAATTTCATAGCAGAAGACACAGTTCAAGATAGCAGCCATATTGCTTGTGATCCAGAAAAATCTACGGAACTTATTAGGACTACTGAACTTTATCGCGCACCCTGGTCCGGGGGAATCTGGGAAGAAGAAGTGAAAGTAGTGGAAATTGACGCTCCTGTTAGGTTACTACTGTGGAGGATAAGCGGCCCACGTGAAGACAACGTCGTTGACAATGGAGATGAGATGATGGACATTGGAGGTGGGGTCATGGCCCCCAAAAGAGACGTCGAGCAGCTTAGAGCGGCAATGCTCATCTCCAGTACTCAACCAGGGCCGCGAGCAAAGATTGGCCGCATCTCGCCTCTACAGAAATCCTCCATGGTGCCGATGAGGCCAGCAATGGCTTGCACTATCGACCTCGGAATGCCAGTCAGTTTGACTCGCTCCACAGTCTTAGCAGCAACAAGAATACTTGCTCACGATGTAAAGTACATTGGTGAGCCTGCTCTAAGCGATTCCTGCTCAGATGTTGACGATGACGAGGATACAGACGATATGGACTCACAGTCAGGAGATGGAAATAGCTCGGATAGTAGCGGCGCGGAATCTCGATCTACCTCTACAAGTTCGGTTTCTAAAGACATAACTTCTTTTTCTGAGGAAGTAGGACTAACTCGACGGGATTCATCTTGCGTGTCTTCAGAAGACCTGAGAACTTCTGCAGCACATGTAGGGTGCTCACAAGATGAACCAAACAAGAGTCAATCCTCTATTGCTCGCGCAGATTGCCTTGACGAGAGCCGGAGGTGTTCTCATGAATCACAGATTTCCAATATTTTGTGCCAACTTAAAGCGAAAGACAATCGCATTCAATTTCTACAACTTCAGCTGGATAAAGCGCAAATGGAGAACGTCGCCCTCAGAAATCAAATATCATTATCACAAGTTCATATGGAAGAGCTCCAGGAGAACCTTGCAGGAGTGCAAATCGAAGAAAGGTATGTAGCATCTCGTGCGCTGGATAAATATGTGGAAGTCGCGGCGAAAGATGACGGGGGTTTAAACAAAAAGATTCAGGATCAAGCAGCGACAATACAGGCGCTTGAAATAAGAGTTGTCAATATGTCTCGAAATCTTTACTTCGAGCATGAAAAAAGCGCTCGCGCAGAGAAAGAAGTCAGGCGTTTGCTTGAGGTTATGCTCAAGATCACGGGAGAGCTAGACAGCGTTACCGGATCAACCTATTCTCTCCAACAAGATTACGGTGTAAGGAAGAGCTATGCTGGGGGCGATGAAGATCAAGAAGCTCGAGCCCTGGGAATGAATGAAATGATTGATTCAAACAGTTCAGATAGCTCATCTGGAGAGACAAAGACGAGCAACGCCGTCCAGAAAAGAAAAAGATTTTTCGGAATCTGCTAAATACAACAAATGAAAGTGTCGTGCAGACATTGTCTTGTAGATTGAGTCGGAACCCGAAACGCGTGATAAACGGCACAGAACCATTCGCAGCTGTGCCCGACAAGTTTCCAGTCGTTCTTTTGCTGTGCTTCTAGTCTATGACTCGACTTTTCAAGATGCAGTTATAGCCTCAAGCAGTAACAATATGTGTTTGCTTCCTCTTTGGAGAAAGAGTACACGGCAATTAGCAAACATTCGAGGATGAGAACTGCCCTTGCATCACCACTTCAATGCCAACTTCACTTTTTTCCATCATTCCTCGACCAATAGTCTTTCTTACCATTATCAAGTTTACGGCATCAATTCTTAAGAGTTATGGTGCTAATCAATCACGCGCCCCGACTGAAGTGAAAAGTCTACATACTCCCGGGCTCAAGTTCAGAATCATCGACCCCCCGGTTTCCGATCGAGATGTTCTTTGAGAACTTGTTAATTCTTGTGCCGAGGTACTATATCAAAATCGACGAAAAGGAAGATTTATCATGGGCAGTTCCGCTCGAGTTAAAAAGTCGTGCTGTCTGTCTCTGGATACTCATCCCTCCTAAAAGTTGTGAATACTCAGGTGTCTCATTTCCAGAACAACCCATTGAAAAGAAATAGCACCGACCATAGCCTATGCCGCCTTATCTTGCATCTAGGTAGGATTGAACTGTTTCGCAAGACGTATTATACAAGCGGTGCTTATGAGCCAAGCAAATATTTTCGGCTGCTCAATGATCAGTTCATTCATACTTATGAGCGATCATGATTCTTACCTTAAACTCATGCTGAATGATAGGGGATCTCGCTATCGATCACGGGAGGACTAAGGAGGATTAAAATGTTAAACCTGATTCGAGAACGACTACCGAAGCACTCTCACATAAACTGCTCTTAAAAGTAGTAGTAGCGTTCATGATTCAAACTCAGTATTCGACGCCAGGAACGACTTCTTTCATACAATTCGTTTGAAGACATGGTCTTGGAATTATAGTACGATTCAGTTTGGGAAGATGATTCGAAAGACGAGCTTACTAAATTCGATTTATATATCAAAAGGGGATACTAGAGTTAATGTTGTGTCAATCCTAATGCTGCGATTGGTAGCCTTTGTCAATATATCTTGTTCTTTACAACTCTCGAATTTCTCTTTGGCCACACTGACCTAGTAATCTGGCTATCTCTAGAGTCGAAACAGTTCATCCAGGATCGCATTCAAATAATTACATGCCTTCAAATGCACTCCTTTCAATTGCATCGTCTGCTTCGACCTGAGATGGGTCAACGCAGCTCAGGCGATACAGCAATACAGATCAATAAACTTTCGAAGTACGTCTCGCATGCTGAAGTATGTGATGACCTACTTGCTACACAGTGGCTACCTGTGGAAGCAAGTTGATCAGCCTTCAAGAATAAGAAGGAATGAATTGCAGAAATGTCTCTTAGACGCATTCGTTCAGTCATTAATCATTAGCTCCAGCTCTTGGAGCTGAAAAGTTTATTTCAGACGGATTTCTTCCTGGAGCTAGAATTACTCTGGAGACTTCTCTGCTGAAAAGTCTACATATAGTGATTTTTGGGCATGTGGTGCATATGCGCCGAAAATCCATAATACCGAAAGCGCGCCATTTCACCGTATTTCGCGCGTTACATTCTTTTCCTAATTGAAATAGCACCTGTGCACATCGGCGGGCCAACGCGTCTCCTCCTCGTCACCCACCAGCCTTTCTCCCACACATCTGTTGCATTTTTAAAATTGCAGTAACGGCTTCTTAGCGTCCGTTTCGCACATGATGCTTCGCAAGCGTGTGCCGGTTATTGTGCCGCTCCACGAGGTTGCCAACTCGGCAGCTTCACCGGAAGACGGCTCTGCCACTACTGGCCACGACGCTATCAGCGTTTCTCCGTCGCAGGTACTCTCTCCGCCCCCTCCCACTGCAAAGCCGCCCCCAATTCCTGAGATGGAGGCCGCTGCAAGACCACCGATGCGTCCATTACGCAAGAACAAACGCCTCCGCCCAGCTCTCCCTGCTGGCACTGCCGATGAATCCTCGGATGAGAATTTAGCACGTTTGAAAATTTGCAAAGTCCCTGGTGATCGCTCACATGCGCCGAAAACTGTATTTTCGGACCCGCCAGAGAAAAACGGAGGCAATTGCGATGTTGTGGAGATGCAAGTCAGCAAGCCACTCGAGCGCTGCGAGGAACACGATGAGAGCGCATCTGGCGGCAGTGAATCGCGCGGTTCTACAACCTGCTCTCCAGCAGCCTCGGTTTTGGGATCAAATGATGACATATCGACTGAGGCGCTGATGAAATTGGCGCCAGTCGCCTCGCAGCAGAAAATCATGTGGACCAAAATTAAGGGACATCCATACTGGCCGACGCAGCATGTGCGCATGTCACCCGAAATTGTCGCAGAGGGAAGGTTTCAGAGAGCCGCGAAGTTTCGGAGAAAGGTAGATGATACTTGTGTCATGTATTTTGGAACGTGCGAAATTGCATTTGTCAATGAAGAGAAATCATGTATTCCATGGGAGGAAGGTCTTCGGCGAGAGATGCACCGCTCCCACAAGAACAGAGCAGTCTTCCAGCGAGGACTGACAGAAGTTAAAGCGTTCTGTCACCGTAACACGCGGTATCCACGGGGGTGGTGGTGTGAGCCACAGTGTATGGCTCTAGCAGCTGAATTCGTTGAGAAATGTGCTACAGAAGGCTTTCACAAAATGTTGAAGGGCTTTATATCGCGTGCTGATATCGAATTAATCTACTGGGCAAAGCTGCGCGGATTTCCTCACTGGCCGGTGCAGGTTCTGCCGAGGAACATGGCACGAGAAGCGTACCCTGAGCTGAAATTGTCGAGTGAGAACCCCGCAATTATCTCCTCTCTTCCGTGTATGTTTTTTGGAACGGGAGAGGTAGCAATGGTCCCGGAAAAGCATGTCACGCCTTTTGGTGCAGGGCTTGCGCGTGGCTATGTGACTCGAAGTGACCGCCACGACTTTACGGTAGCAATTGGTGAGATGTGGGGTTACCTGCAAGAAACGCGAATCTGGCCCAGCGGTTTTCTGAGCGGAAACCACTGGTGGAACTACAAAGAGAGCACTAAAGATCCCGGAGCTGCCGCCGAAGATACAATGGATGTGCGGGTCCCACATATGCCTCAGTACGAACACATTAAGCGCTCTGTGGCTGCGGAAGGCGTCGAGCTTCCTCAAAAGCGAAGCAAATCTGATGTTTCTTGTTGCGAGTGCCGCTCCGATTGTATTGGGAAGTGCTGCTTGGACTCCAATTGCCTTAATTTTGCATCTCGGATTTTTTGCAGTCCCTGGGCCTGTAAAGGAGGAGCACAGTGCGCAAATCTGAACTTTTACAGGAGAAAAACTCCACAGATGAAGCCATTCTTCACAGCGGATCAGCGTGGTTGGGGCTTGCGAGTGGTAGAGCCCGTGAGTAGCGGATCTTTTGTCATCGAATACGTCGGAGAAATCATTGACAGGGACATTCTGGACAAACGGTTGAAGGCTACGCAGCAGCAGAAATCAAGCGAATACTACATGATGGATTTGACAAACGATCTGCTCCTTGATGCGAAATTCAAGGGGAATCTCTCTCGATTCATTAACTCTAGCTGCGAGCCCAACTGCGCAACGCAAAAGTGGCTTGACTGCACCACTGGACAAACTCACGTGGGTATTTTTGCGATTCAAAACATATCAGCAGGGACTGAACTAACGTATAACTACTGTTTTGAAGATTTTGGTCTTTCCGGAAAAAGTCAGAAGAGATCGTTCATGTGCCAGTGTGGAACAAGTTCGTGCAGCATGCTCGAACCTATGGAAAAGAAACTGATGAAGAAACTTGTTGGTAAGCGTCTCGAAGTAAGGTGGGATGACGGATGGTATCCTGGTGTTGTCGAGTTGTACAACCTGAAGAAGAAGCGTTTTCGAGTACAGTACGATGACGGAGACTGTGAAGATCTCGTGCTTGGATTACCACTGGAGGACGATGATGGCGTATCATTCAGGTTGGTAGAGGAGAAGATAGACGAGAAGGGTGACGAGATAAGAAAGGTAGTGCTGACATGAAAGAAACAATGGCTGCCGTCGCTGTTGTGAGCTGTTTCCTTTTGACATTGTGTTGTGTCGCTGTCTCTTTGTGTTATGTCCTAACAAAAACTGGTTGTAAATATCCACGTCAACCCGGTTTTTTCGAACCTTTCCGGATCCGTAGGTCAATAGTGTATTAATGATATGGGCATACAGTGAACTTCGACAGAAAATCATCAGAGTGTACGGTAGTACTAGTTTCCAGATGAAACGTAGTATGGTACCACAGATCGAGTGCTCCGGCATACGTCTCAGCGATAGTGTCTGACATGCCCAGACTTTGAACGTTCAGCTATCAATCAACGTATACGCAAGACAACCTAAATTGAAAGGCACCATTTCAAGAAATGAGTTTCATGTGGCAACTTTGCAAGCACTTCCACTTTAATTAGCACGCAAAGCGCTACGATCAATGCCCTGAGTCTTTCTCGCATGTGCCCTGTACAGGGCAGACACCTTCCGCTTTGCCGGTTCTTTGAGGGCCGGACTGTAGCTGTCGAGGAGTGAATCCGTCTGCTCAAGTGCCTTGCGCACGCCTCCCGACAACGTCACAGACCTCCACATCTTGTCTGGCTTACGTAGATTCTCCTGCTTATCGCTCTTAATGCTGATCACAGGAATGCCATCCTCATTAGCAGACACATCAACTGCCTTCTTGCGCGCGAGACCAGAGTCGCGGAATATACGTCGGTGGTTAAGCGAGCCCTTCTCAATCGTGAATTGGGCAACGGGGTGCGTCCGACGCAGACCCTTGCTACAGTTAGTCTTCAATACCCCCCACACGAGCGCTTCAGACATCTTGGAACTGTTTTTCTTGAAAGCGATGGGGCGAGGAAAGAATGAGATGGTCCCTTAAGTGCAGCGTCTAACAATGTCAAATGGGTAGGTAGACAGATATCAAGATAGGCGGGGTGCCGGTCCCGAGCCGAATCCATTCCGATCAACAAGGTCGTCGGTCGGCGACGACTAGTGCTTACAGCAATACGAAACAGAACCAATTTAGTCCCCGAATTTTGCCTAATTTTGATCACATTCGGATTTCGGATATAATCTGCAATGCCCACCAGAGTCCCCATCTCCGCGCAACCAGCACTGGAGATCTCCAAATTTCTTCACCTCCATGACAACGGAGAACAATCCCTCCTCCATAGTCCACAGCTTCAATCTCCGTTTTTCCCTTCCTCCCCGCCTCGACGCTTTTGCCGTACTCCCAATCGCCGCTAACCCCTTTTTCCTATCCTCCGCATCGCCACCATGCATCCTGCCTTCGCGCCGGCGCTCGGTGCCCCCAGCGCCAAGCATGCCACTTATGTCGGTCTACGCCCTTCTCGCTGCACGTTGCCTACACGCTCTTCGCCCGCACGCGTGGGCACTGCGCGTGTGACGCCCAGCGCCAAACTGTTTGATTGGAAGAAGCGAGCAGATCCCGACCATGCGGCGATCCCGGAGGAGGATGATGGCATTTATACGTTGCACAATCTGCGTCCGGCGCCTGGATCGAGGCATCGCAAGAAGCGTAAGGGCCGGGGGCATTCGGCGGGGCAAGGGGGGTCGTGTGGGTTTGGTATGCGCGGGCAAAAGTCGCGCTCGGGGAGACCGTCGCGTCCAGGATTTGAGGGAGGGCAGACGCCGCTGTATAGGCGAATTCCAAAGTTCGTGGGGAGGCCGATGGGTCCTGGGCATAAGAGGACGGAGTATGCGTTGATGAAGATCGACCATTTGAATGGGTGTGAGGAAGGGCAGGTGGTGACGTTTGAGGGGTTGAAGGAGGCGGGCGTAATGACGAGGCAGAAGCTGAAGATCTTCAAGGTAGTGGGGGGAGGTGATCTGGCGGTGAAGAATTTGACTGTCAAGGCACATGCGTTCACGACGTCAGCGGTAGAGGCAATTGAGGGTGCGGGGGGGAAATGTGTCCTGATTTCCCCGACGACTGGGAAGGACATAGTGATGGAAGATGATGAAGATGAAGAGGAGACTGGAGAGGCTGGAGAGGAGGTGAACGAGGCGGAAGGAGAAGAAGAAGTACCAGAGTAAGTGGGTAGGATTTGAATGTTGAAATGGGGTTGTTATGTTGGAGCAAAGTTTGTCATTGCGATACGTTTGTCTGTTTTCTTCACGTGCCACCGCAGCTGTCATGAGAGAACCGGATCTTTACTTTTGGTACGGGTTCTTGCCTGTGAGAAACTATGACACGGATGCTGGACTCGCATTTGCAGTCAGGCAGTGTTGAGGTTAGCATCTCATCAACATAAAGGATGTTGGCGTACCTGGTTGTCAATGCTCTCTTGAGGTATTGAAATCTAGTGTGCTATGCGTTTGCATGTTGCCTCTGGTCTTATATCGCTGCTGCCCGCTCATCTCACAGGTGCTCGTATGTCATAGTTCACCAGCACCGTCAGATTCTGTTCTGCAACGTAATCGCTATCTGGTATCATCACGCACACCTTTCTGATCCAACAAGTTAACTATCTTTTTTGCATTCTAACGGAAGCTCGGCTCTCATGGAAGAGCCAAGGGTTTTCATTCATTAGCACGAATCACCAAGATATACACGCTGTAATCTATTCCATCAGTTCAGGGTACAGCCTTTTTTCCGATCGTCTCAAAACGAGATTTAACCTGGGCTTTTTCTGGAGTCAGGAGTTGTGTGTACAAAAGTTTCATGACGTAAATTCTGTCCTTGCTGAAAGATATTGGATCCGCTCTACAATCTTACAGCTGGAGAGTTGGACCTTTGGAAGTCATAGCCTTATAGCCCAGAGATTCTATAGAATCATATCATAGTCCCAACTCCTTGATGTTATGTAGAACTCCCTACTCCTGGTGTTTAAAACCGAATTGATACCTTGTACAGCCAATTCCAAACTGCTTTACAACCGTACATTCCAAATGACTCATCCAACGACTCATACTTTGCAGCGCATCAGGTAGTACATTGCCTGTGGTTTAGCAAGGGCTGTGCACCGCGGGTTGCTCAATCGTACTTCGTTCCACGCATTTCTTCTAAACATCAACAGCGTGCAAACATCATGTGGAGGATCTCCGACGTATTCATAATTCGCTCAATTGTGCCGACTCTCTTAGTTCAGTAACGGGACTGGACAATAAGGAGAAAGCAATGATGCAAAGTGCTCCTTTCACATTGCAGTTGACCTGATAGCTGCCGAGAGCGGACATACGCAATCGCATACAACAGCGTTGGTTTGCGGCTAAATCGGCAGGGGCGCATGTTTTAGATGCTATGCTCACAATTCTGCCACGATCAGAGAATCGAAATGGCTTGAATTTCCAGTATTCAAATTCTAGACTACACTTGGACGATGGCCTGGCACAGATTCGTTCTTCCTGGGGCAGGATGGCTTCACACTTGGATAGAAGCAGAAGGATGCGGACATGCTTGTTTACGGAAAGTTGACGAAAAGGAGATTGCAAAATTTGCTGTGGCCACTTTCTATTGTCAGGGATTGTGCGGGTATCTGCCCAGCCAGCGAGGTAGTAAGGTATGTTGAAAAGTGGAAACTAGCGGTGTGAAGGGAGGGATAATGGGGATAAGACGCATGGTGCTGCTTGGTAGGTAAAGAGTGCTGAAAAACTTGGAAACGTTGCCGGGAGGAGGAAAAAAGTTCGCTCTGCAGGTTACATATTGCAGAAAACGTGTGATAAGACATCCACGAATGCCGGCAGACATCAGTGAGGGATCGGACGAGTGGAAGGGCATCTGTTGCGAGTCTTTCTGGTTACGGCTGCGTCAGGGGGGGAGGTCCCGAACTCTAGGAAGGGAGCGACATGGCTCGAACGCTGTGTGATAATAGCCGAAGTCATACGCATGATGATAATGGGTATTGCTATTCGACCATCTGCATCTGCCGTGCCAGACCAAAGAGTGACTGTGGGCGACTCCGTTTGATACGTAGGTAAGTCAAAGGAAGTTCTGATGTGTGTAATCGACCAAATGGTTGACTCATTCTCTGCATTCTTACAGGAGGTCTCAGCACAGTGTTTCCTGCAACCATAATAATGTCTGTGTTGAGGTAGTCGTGGCATATGTCTCCGGGGGTATGCGTATGCACACTGTATCGATATTTACTTGATCGTATGCTATTGACACTGTCAATAGAACAAAGTGCAACTTGAAGCATTACGCATCCATCTGCCTGCAAAACCTGAGTTAATGGACTTTCTTTTTTTTTGTCTTTACTCAGAAGAACTCCTGTCACTCACTGCTTGCATTCACAGGCGTTGCAGAAGCAGTACGGCATGCAGAGGCGGCTACCATCAGCTTATCGGCTACCATCAGCTTATCACTATTCTGCACGAGGCAACCGGTAACGTACCAACAAGCCCCACCAGTTTAGACAAGACTACAACAAAGCGACCGTCGCTGCTCTTTCGTTTCGCTTCGACAATCTCCCGTCCACGCAGTGAGCAAGTCCGAAGTGCACCGGCTCTGCCCTAAAGACCATGGACAATCTGCGATGTCAATCCTCGCGCGACGTTTCCGTCCTCAACGAAGACATCCCGCGACTCGCCGTGCTGCGTTGCCTCTTCCCGAGTTGTAACCTCTCGCAAAGCCCCCCCACATACCCGCCATCTTCCCTCTCACCCGTAGCATGTTTATTTCTCTCCTCCATGCACGCATTCCTGCCTGCTTGGTAACCGTCGCAGAAATCAGTCCTTTAAGCCTGGTTTCTCTCTTGCACGCCGCCATCCACTTTGCATTTCGCCTTTGCATTTATCGCTCTCCCACTAATGCACCCTCCTCTTTCCACTTCTTGTCCTTTCTTGCAACTTCCTCCCCGCCCCACATACACCCGCTTTCCATCGTCATCCCTATCTTGCATTCACCCTCTCCGCCTTTGCTCTCGCAATCTCCCATATACACCCCTCCCCCCTCCCTCCACCCCCTTCCCCAACGGTCGCCCACATTCCCCCCCCTCCTCCCCTCCCCACAGACTCTGCCTTCTTTGTATCTGCAAGAGTGCACCGACTGTTTTCCATCCCACTGCTTCCCCCCTTGTGTGCATAGTGCGGCAAAGCCTGGATGCCGCGACGTCGCGCACAGCGCAAGGGCGCCCTTCCCTTGATCTCTCCCGTGGCGATCTTATCCGCAGGTGTCCTTGTCGCGTACCTCGGTGCCTATTGGTCGCTCCACGACGCGCCACGAAAGCTACGCAGCGTCACCCAAATGGTCGGCGTCGAGCACGCGCAAGGGGACCTCGGAAGGGGGCCTGGCAGGGCGAATGGAAGCATCTTCGCCGTTGCTGCGGAGAAGGAGGCGGGCATCGAAACGAGCAAGGGAGAAGGAAAGGAGGGATGGGGGTCATGGGGGAGAGCGGGAAAGGACGGGTGGACGGGGGATGGGGAGGAAGGGAAGGGGCTCACGCGGCATGAGCGGGACACAATGCGACGGCGCGCGCGGTTTGCCGAGGTGCGCACCGGCGCAGCGCGGGCGCGGCGGCGCAGAGAGGAGGCGGACCAGCGCGCAAGCGAGCCAGGTAGTGGCTTTCGGGAGGAGCAGCTGCGGGAGGCGCCTGTGACGGGTGCGCCGGCGGAGACGG
>JAUKWC010059939.1:0-37962 GCA_032356245.1 Endocladia muricata | reverse complement strand
CTCCTCCTCCTCCTCCTCCTCTCCATACCAAGTGCAAGTGCTATCCTACGTGCACCACCCCGTTCCGTCATCTGCACCCGCCCCTCCCCTATTCCTCATTCTCACCATGGTATCTCGTGAGATAGTCCTCGACCTACTGCATGCCTCCTCCTCCTCCGACACCCCTTCCTCTGCAGTCGAAGCCTACCTAACTACGCTCCCCCCTCTCGTCATTCACTCTCTCACCACCTCCCTCCACCACCCCCCCTCCCCCGCTACCTCGCTCACCCTCCTTCGCGCCCTCTGGAGCGCTTCCCCCCTCCGTCCCTCCCTTCTCTCATGCATCTGCCATCCGCCCTCCCCTGCAGCCACCGACATACGCCTTCTCGACGAGGTTGACCTTCTCCTCGCAGGCAATGCGCGCAGCGCACATACCTCCGAGCATGCACGTCTCCGCTCGCTTGGACGCTGCGCCACGGCTATTGTGCGCGCCGCACGAGATGCAGGAGGTGAGGAATGCGTCGGTATAGTTATGGTGTCGTGCGCGCGCGCTGCGGCAGCTATGGGAACGAGAAGAGCAAGGCAGGTGAGCGAGAAAATGCTTAAATGGCTGGTGGTGTATTTGAGGGGTAAGGGGCAAGGGGTGAGAGGAGTTGCGGCGTTGCTAGAGAGTGACTTGCGGCTTGGGGCGGCGGATGAGAGGGCATTGTGGACGGCAGTTGATGCGGTGGCGGGGGGCGGTGGACGTGGGCGGGAGTTGCCGGCGTTATTTCGGGCAGTGCTGGTGGCAATGGGCAGAGGCGGGGAACAGAGGGCAAAAGTGTTGGGACGGGTGTGCTTGTTATTAGTGCGGAGAGAAGGGGAGGAGGGGCAGTTGGGAGATATGCTGGTGACGCTTGGGGTGGCGGTGGGGGATGTCTTGGGGGTTGCGGAGCGGCTTGTGGAGGCGATGGAGGAAATGTTTGATGGGATGAGTGCGACCGAGAGGTTGGGACTCGAGTGCGAGCGGGTCAGGGTCGGGACGGCACATGTATCGGTGGTGTATTATATGCTGGGGTGTGTTAGCAGGGAAAAAGTGTGCGAGAGGTTGGGGAGGTTGCTGGAGCGGGTGGTGGTGGATAAGGGCGTGAAGGTAGATACGGCGCAGGCGGGGTCATCAGCCGCCCATGCAGAGCAAGAAGAGGGGTGGCGACGGCTGGCGCTGAAGGATGGGTTGAAAGTGGCTGCTGTGCGCGAGCAAGGGGAGGCAGTGGCGCGATTTTTAGAAGCGCAGTTGTGGGGGCGGGGAAAGGGAATTCCACGAAGAGTTTGTGTAGAGATGCTCTATGAGGTGTTTCTGCTGATTCCGGGCTGCAGAGCGATGGTACTGTCGACAGTATTCACGGCGTGCATAAATCGGAGCACGAGTAAGGCAATACTGACGGAGTGTTGCGGATTGTTGGAGCGCTTGACGGATACGAGGAGGGCGGCACTGCTACTGCGCGACCATGCGGAGCTGGTGCTGGGATGTCTGAAGTATGTGGGCTTCATGCCTGTTCCGTTTGATTGTCGCGTTGTGTCGGCGGTTGCGCGATTTGCGATGCGCATCCCGGTCAGGAATGATGAGCTGTTTTTGTTCTTAAGAAAGGCGACAGCGTCGAGGCGATGGAAGTTGCAGCGGGCAGCGTGTTCGGGGTTAATGGCGGTCGTTGAGGATGACGACACCGCGGACGACACGCAGAAGGAGGCATGCGAGACACTGGGGCATATGCTGCATTTATCAGAGTCAACTGTGAGGTCGTATATAGTTGGCCTATTAGTGAGCTTCCTGGAGCGTGCACCAGCAAAAGTCAAACGAATTCGCAAGTTGTGTGAGTTAGTTGTTGGGCGTGTCATGGCGCTTGAGCGAGAAGGGGTGGAAAGAGACGATGAGCCTGTTAGAGGGAAAAGCGTACAGGATAGTGCCCATTTTGACCTGTCGCAGAGTTTTGAAGTCGCAGGTAGCGATTATTTTGCTCGAGACAATTTGCCGCTCATGCTGGTCCTTTGCGCAAAATTCCGCGCCTACTGCGAGCGGACCAGTGGCTTTTTTGCTAAGCTAGTCGCGTACCTGAGTGACCCTGAGAGAGCGGTTCGAGATGCTTGTTCATCTGTAGGAGTGGTCTCAGTATCTGCAAAGATTTCACAGCTAGTTTTGGTCGTAGAAGCGCTACTGTGTGTTGATCCTCAATTTGCATCTTCATCGCTATTGCAAACTTACTCGATCACTTTGTGCGTTCGTCACAGGCTCCCTTCTGAACAGATTGAGAGAGGTCGACGAGACCGAGGCCTCGAGACGGATGGACGTGATGAGTCTGCGATCTTTGCGGCGATGGCGGGCCAGGTTGCGACTTTCTCCGAGGCTCAAGTCAGCATTCGGTCGCTGTTAGGCATCAAAAGAACTCTTATGGCGTATATTAGTGTTCTCGAGACCTGCCTGAACGCCGAGTTGGATCAAGCAGTTCTCGGAGTCTTACATGCCGAAATTCTGGCGGGAATATTGAGCATTTTACACGATGCGCAGCAGGAGAGAGAAACCGTATCTTGGGATGAGACTACGGTGTCTTCGCTAGTTTCACTGATCGCAATGTGCTTCAAGCGAAATTGTTCATGGGCTGCCGAAATGCCAAGTTTTGCACTGCAAGAAGGACGGCTCAGTACCAATGAGAGCGACATGACTAGGCTAACCGAAAATGATTCACGCCAAAACCTTACTGTCGAGAAACCCTCAACAGCCCATGATGAGGAACTCGATCCCGAAAGAACACCATGGTCATTTGCCTCGTTACAGATTGCAGATGAGAACGCCCAAGATACACTAGATACTGCGCAACTGCTTAAGCTGCAGACCTCAACTCTATTGATAGCACGTCACCTTTCAGTGAAAATACTCCTTTTCATTTTGGAAGTGAACGAAGACATAGACCCTTGGTCTACTGTGGTCTCATTTACGGCTGGGGTCACAACAAAGCTCGAGAAAAACCTCCCTCGGAGTGAGGATTCAGGCACAGGTACAGAATCGACATATGCATTAATGGTGAAGCATTTAAACGCCGGTGCAGAGGAGCCTGAAATTGATGCGATGTTGGCGCTATCGCAGGTCTTTTGCTCAGAGTTCGAACACAGCCTCAGCATTGCTCTGACTTCGTCATATATGGAGCTCTACTGGCTATTGCTACGTCGCCTTTCTCGATGTGGCAAGATGCATGTTCGTTTGCGTACCGTCGAAATTGTTACAAGCGTGATTACTGGATTGTTGCGCGACTATTCCATTCGGCACCTGCAGATCTTGAGAACGATGCTTAAATTGCTCTTTGAGACGCTTGAAAAGAGCCCAGCCACACAGTTTGCTACGTCCATTATGTCATGGTTGGGGAATGATCCGTGCTTGCTGTCATTCAAGAAACCGAGTCTAGAAGATGCAATTACTTCCGAATTTCACGGGCGAGAATTCGATGTTGACATACTGGAAGAAGCACTAGCTTTCGATAGAGAGCACGACAGTGACGGTCCGTCTCTATCAGAGCACCGCGAACATGCTCATGAAAAGTCAGGTTCCGCGGAGAGCACAAACGAACGGCACACTGAGGACGCTGGAGAAGGTCTCCAGAGAACAGTACGGACTCAGATTATCGAAAAGGACCCAGTGAAGTCTCTCTGTTTCAATGAAACAGAACAAAGCGGCTTGTTAGCGTTGACCTGCGCTGTGGAGCAAATTAGTCGCATTGTCAAGCAGATCAGTGAAAGATTTCGTCGATCACTTAAACAAACAGTACAAGCAACAGAAGAGGACATGACGACATTGAAGGCTGTACTAACAGGCTTTCGAGAATTTTTTGAAACACCTTTCGCGGAAATGACGTCACCGCGTAATTCGCACATCCCTGCAATTCTAAGAAAGAAGATCTCCAACGTCATTTTACTACTCATCGAAACATCTGAATTGCTCCTCCAAATGCTCATAAGGCAGTTCCAGGAATCCACAACTCTGGATGCAAGCAGCCCCCACATAATACAAACATCGTCAGAATTGTTACAGTTTCTTTCTGATGAGAAGAAGTGCTGCTTTATCTTGAACTCAATTGATGATCAAGATCCTCGGCGAGCGTTCTTGCAGGAACGGCTTGATTCAACATCTGCAGCCTTTCTGTTGTGCTCACTCAGTAAAAAGAGAGTCTTAGGTGTATCTGGTCTACGAAGTTCCGTCCAGAAGAGATTGAGAAAAATGAAAGTGGGCGCTCAGCGAAGAGAGAACAAGTCCGACATACAGGATAGCCTTGTTCGGTCGCCATTTACTAACCGGCAGCAGAAGAAGCAGAAGACCAGATCCAGAAATCCAGCCGTAGATGGCTGGCTACATCAAGAACGCGGAGATGATAATTACGCTGATCTTGAAGAATTTATCGTCCCGATGGATGATGATTTGTAACCAAAAGTTTGTCAACAATATTTCAGCCTCGAACAGAACTGGTCGAAATGATGTGGTATCGAGGGTAGATTGCACTGCCCAGCACCAATTGTAAATATTCGAATGAGCAGCCTGAAGCAAATAAAGAAGTGCGGGATAGCTGTTTTTGTTTACGTGTTGAGTGCTGTGCAGTTTAATACACTCGAAAGTTTCAGCGCATCCACACCGGTCTTCTCATCATTCCAGGTCGAAGGTTTCAACAACGATGCTATTGCTTGCTCGACTTTTAATCCTGCAAGCTTTTGCTCGAGTTCCCCGGCTTTCTCACCAGCCCCTTCAATTATCTCTCCTGGTATTCCTGCAAGCCTGGCCACGTTCAAACCATAACTGCTCGCTGCTACGCCTCTAACGAGCTTGTATAAGAAAGTGATTTTTGTTTTTTGTTTCGCTGCGACTGCCTGAGAACATGATGCAGGTTCGCCAGTCGCAACCTCCATCTCATCCTCTTCCAGGTAATCCATGAAATACGCCCCTACATGTTTCGGATAGACGCTACGAAGCGTCGCTAAGTTTGGATAGTGCGTCACAAATAGCGTAACGCATTTTGTGCTGCTTACCAGATGAGAAAGAGTGGCGTATGCCACGGCTGTACCGTCGTGAGTAGAGGTACCTCTCCCCAACTCGTCCAGAACGACTAGGGATCGAGCAGTCGCAGAGCTCAGGATGCGAGAAGTTTCCGCCAATTCAACCATTAGAGAGCTCATTCCCTTGCCTATAGCGTCCGTGGAGCCCATTCGTGCGTACACGGAATCGAAAGGGCTCAGTTTGGAGCTTTGAGCAGGAACGTATGATCCTATTTGAGCGAGTATGACCAACAGAGCTGTCATCCTCGTGTACGACGACTTTCCTCCATAGTTAGGCCCACTTATGACTAGCGCTATTTCATCACTGCCGCGGCCAAGATGTACGTTGTTCGGGACATACGAGGAACAAGTCTGAAGCGCTTCTGTCAGTGGATGCCTTGCATCCTCGGCAATGAGTCCTGCGGGAACTTGTTCATTCTGTTCTATTTCAGGCTTAGTATATCCAGGAAGGTTCGCAACACGCCCAAGCGCTGAGAGGCAGTCTAAATCTACCAGAGTTCGGACAACTGCACGCAACGGTGTTGCAACCGTTGTAAAAAGCTCCAGATATGATCGCCAGCACCGTGTTGCCACCTCATCACGAGTTTCTCGTGCACACAAGACCTTCTCATAGCCCCTAGCGGCCTCTGGTGGTCTAAACCGCTTCACGGTCTTCGTTTGGCAAACCAGAGGCCAAGAGTTTGGCATAGAAGAGGCTTTTGATACAGGAACTTCAAGAAGATATTCTTCGTTGGCGACCTTCTTCCACTCCCAACGGGCAAATGATTGATTCTTGCGTAGCTTTTTCAGAAGTGCTGCCATTGCTCTCTCGCAGGCATCTAGATCTCCGTTCGCTGCTTCAAGTTCTTCTGCAATTTGCAAAAAGTCGTCGGCGGAGTCTTCTCGTCCAAACATTTCCGAGATAGGCCGATCGTGTGCGAACAGTCGATGATATTTGTTGTCGGCAGCTGCAGACGGACTGACAACTTCGACTATAGTACTATTCAAAACGTCCCCGACGACTGGAGTGGTTGCCAACATTTTGGCCAAAAGGTTTGGCAAAGACGTGACGTCGGTGATTCCCTTCAAATGATCAATGATGGTTCCAATTCCCTCGAATGCTTTGATGACGGTGAGAAACTCTGCGGGAGTACACTTATGACAAGTGATTCGAGTCAAACCTTGCTCAAGATCCGGAAGTCCTGCGAGAGCCTTAATAAGCTCAGCGATGGTACTTCCGAGCTCATCACCACACCCATCCAATGCTTCAGTGCCATCTACTTTCTTTCTAAGGTATTCGACAGCATCCAGGCGTCTGGAAATATCCACAGGATTCACAAGAGGATGAGAGAGCCATTGTCTCATCTGCCTGCTTCCAAATGGAGTTTTAGTACGATTCAAAAGACCCACTAAAGAACCCTCAATAGCCCCATTGTTGGAGTTTCCAAACACTTCAAAGTTTCGCAAGACGTCGGCGCCTATAAGCATATGACGGTTCGACCTGAATGATTTGAATTCCAGGGCATTTGTCATTGATAATTCAAGCTCGAACTGTTTCAAATACTCGGCTAAGGCCCCGAGGCAGGACAGAATCGCCTCGACAGAAACCTTGTCGTCTCCATAGTGCCTTTCAATGGTTTCATTCAGCTTCGAAAGCACATTACTCCGCTCAAAACTAGTTCTTTTCACGCGTTCAAGGCGTGAGCTCATATTTTCTGAAAATGCCTTGATTGCAAGTTCAGTCGGTCTCGATGACTCCTGTTTGGGCATCAAAATTTCGACTGGCTCCAAAGCAACTAAGCGCGACTCAAGATCGGAACGCAAAATGTCATCCTCGAATGAATCAAACAGCACCTCTCCAGTGGCAGAATCCACAGCTGCAACGGCGATCTCCTGAGGATGCTGGTGAGATTTGCCTTGTGTATGCTCTCTCTCGACCTCTAGCACCGCCATGATATAAGTGGCTGAACTGCAACCCCCACGCATTCCCGAGCCTTGGTCAGCGCCGCACAACTTCCCATCGGCTGTAATAGTTCCTTTCGTGTATACTGCCGTAAGCTTCCTCTCAAACAGTTTTGACGCCTTGTCACTGGCCTTTTTTAAGGCAGCAGTCTCGCTCTGGGTCACGACTCCCACTTTATACCCAGCCTGTACTAACCGCCTGACATGGTGACCAAGCCGGTGCGTTGGGAAGCTTGCAGTCATGAAATTATGATCGAAGAATGCAGCAACGCGAAGGACTTTGGATGCAATCGTCGCATCCTCATCGAAAAGGCGAAATTTGTACCCGCATTCTACGACAAGCACCATCTCCGGATTCTTCTTTTTCATGTGTACATACTGTGTCTCAAGTGGGGTGTACTTGGTTGTCTTACCATGCCCTTTGCTATTTCCCTCAATGATGTTTTGCACGTCACCGCCTCCGCCGGTGCGGCGTAGAAAGAAGCTGTCTTTCTCAAGACGGCCAATTTTCTGGGTAAACCTCTTCTTACGCTTCGCATCTCGTGGCAGTGCCTCCGCCGTACCAGAGCGATCAAGTCCAAAGGAGGCAAGTGTAATTGAAGGTCCGCCACCCTTCTTTTTTAGATTCTCCACGATATTCCCGTCGACACCGTCATGATCCCCGTCCTCCTCTCCTCCATTCTCATCCTTCTCCTCCACCGCACCTAAATCACTAGCGTCGTCCTCCGGCTCCTCGGCTTCCTCTCCCATCGCAAAGTCAGGATCAGCATCGTCGCCCTTAGTCGCTTTAGAGGCACGTGTCTCAGGCTCAGAGTCCACCGACATATCATCTTCGTCATCGCCGAGATTGATAAACAGACGCCTCCTCTTCCTAGGCTCTTGCTCAGCAAAACGCTTCTCACTCTTATCCACCATTGCAGTTAGCGGTTCGGTCGACTGGGATGATAAGGCAGCATCATCACGAGCGGTAGGCGAGGACAGCACAAGCGTGACAGGAGTGCCGTTATTCTCCAGCTCCTCGTGAGACGAAGAGTCTTTGACTGGAGTGCCTCGTTCCTCCGGAGAGGCACGCTTCGCAGGAATGAGGGTTTTGGATGGACCATGAGTAATAGCTGCTGAAGCGGCTTTGGGAGATCCCGCGGGGCCGGATAACCGCTTCGGAGTGGATGTTGAGGGAGACGAAGACTTCTTCGGCGAGACCTTGGGCTTGCCACCGAAGAAGCGCGAAATGAGCATTTGACTTTTCGGCCCCGCGTTCTGTTTGACGGGTTTCTTCACCTTCTTGGCACCTTTTGCAGGAGCCATTGCAAGATACTTTGTTCAGACGAAGAAGGAAGAAGCTGTGAGAAGGAGCAGGCGAATCGGACACAATTTGAGACCATACTCATCGCTTACTGTGTTATGAGCGGAGTTTTGAGGTGCTGATGCTTTGGGTTTCCCGCCAAAAGGAGCGAATTTGGTGGCATGGGAAAGGGGGCAGGATTTCGTGACCGAGGGGTTTCACAGTACCGTATTAAAACCGTACAGCAATTTGATCCGAACTGTAGCAAAACAGAAAAAGCAAAATCTTTTTGTGCAAGGTCAGAAGGGTACCAGCATATAGGCAAATTTGATTCAAGTTCTTCATTTGTTTGGTAAATATGCTGGCAATGGGCGGTTTTCTTTGAATCTTCGACAGAGGCTCAGGCAGTCGATGATGCCAGGTGGCCCTCTCAGATACAGAGATAAAACCCGACTGTTCTAGGCAGTAATATGAAACATGCGATGTGCCTCAAAAATCCCTTCATCTGCGCTGCACAGTCAAAGTCTAAACCAAAATTTTAGTCCGCAGTTACACTGTTCAGTACTATTGAAATGGCTCTGGCGGTATTCGAGCCACATATCGCGTGATTCCGGATGCGTGTAATTCTTCTGGTACTACACGATGCAATTGAAACTGTTTGCCTGACGTCCGTATGGTGGTAAGTTTGCAAGACTTAACTCATGAATACTCTATGATACGGCTACATTTCTCGTAAGAGCAGCAAAGACCTTGATTCTTTTTTCACTATGATTGCTTACATGCGAATGTACCAGCTATTCTGACGCTAGTGTCTATTGGACATTGGATTTTGCCTCATATGAGGCCAACCGACCACCAAGAAAGCATGTAAATTATATAATACGTATGGTGAATATGCTAGTTGTTGTATGTGTAATATATCCCGCCCCCTTCTGTGATATCAAACAAAGGGTTGCAAACTCCGTCGTACTCAAACTCTGACTGCGCAAAAAGGACGCCGGGGTTTTCTACAGCTCTCGGCGGCCGGGATGGAGTACTCAAAGAGCTTCAAGTAGATACCAAGAATAGCGAAAGTGGACGCCTCCTTACCCCTTTAATATCTCTGCGAAATTTGACCTCACATGAAGCAATATGGCGTCACATGAGGCCAAATGTCCAACAGACACTAGAGTTTAGTTTCTAAGACCGAAAACCAACACAGGACGTCCCCAGAGATGGAATATCATTACATGTCGATGTAGCCGAGGACATAATATAATAATACATGTATGACCTTTCAAATGTTGCCAGCTTGAAGCATTTCTTTTCTAGACCAAGTTAAGGCAGGATCGCTCCAATCATCAAGTCATGTTGCGCTTGTGAATATAGATCTGCGGAGACTGCACATGCCGCTGGGATGTTGACTGATGCAAGAATATCACCAATAATGTATGTTACTTTCAAAATTCGAAGCGATGTGCCGTGCGCTTTGAAGAGAATCCGGAGGTTCTAACTGTTGGCCGTTCTATGTCGCATCGAATAGAGGAGTGAAGAAGTATTTCTACCGTCTTGCACATGGATGACATACCTGCAACCACAAGCGAGACTGTAAAGCCCGGATAAATACGATTTCAAACACACAAATGATTCAATATTAGTTCTTTGTCATGTTTCAGAGATATACCTAGTGTTTGCCAGTCTATTTTCTCCAAGGTAGCTGCTTACCATTCGAGCATGATTACTACATCTGCATCAAAGCAATGTTTAGTTCCGAGCTCTGAGTTTTGCGCAGAGCTTTTCCTACAATTGGCCAGGAACATGGAGCATGTCATCTACTGAATTCAGCATGAATATTGCGAAAGGCTCACTAGTCAATACTGACTCCGCAGTCCTCAACTATGGACAGGATCCCCTCTATGATGAAACTGTTTGACTTTGGGTAGGAATGTACAGTTTGAGCCTTAGCTCAACAAGTGAGGACCACCGCATTCCGTCCAAATCATTACAGAATACTGGTAGGAAGTAGTACGGTTGGGCTGCGCAGTTTGAAGCGTGTCGTATTGCCACAGAACTGCGTGCTTAATCACTGAACTAACAACTCAAGTGCATTGAAACGATATGCAACTGCTTTGGAAAGGTAACCCTGCCCCCAACCAGACGTGTACTTCTCGCTAATGAAAATCCCTGTACCGCCGTTTAGACGTGGGAAGAAAGATTCTTCCATTATGCAAGGCTATAGAACTGTGTGTCAAGAAACGAGCATATTCTAGAACTGACGGTTCAGAAGTGATAACTGTGAACGGCATCTGGAGAAGCAAATTTCAAGCGACTCTGGATCCGACAAACTTTAAGTCATCTTATTCATTTAAGCACCACTGGAACCCTAGCGTCAGCCCATGCCACTCCAAAATATAAAGCGATCCTCTCGTCAGGAAGTCTTGCCTTCGTTGCAGCTGGGCATCCGCTCACCGAGCAGAGAATCTTACTCAGGGATGTACCATTTCAACAATACTCTCAGGACCACCAGTGCCTCAGTGCCTGTACAGCCCTCTACACACAGTGCCTCGACAGCAAGGGCTGATGCTCCGCTGCGGGATGACATTTCTATGAAACCACACCTCCTCAAATTTGGCGAGCGAAATTCGTCCTCTAGAAGCCCCGTGCTGTTCGGTACACCTTCCTCTAACGCCGTTCCGCTCTTACAAAGCGGCTCAACGCCGACGCGCCCATCCGCGCCCTTCCGCGTCCGCCCTCCGACCTCCCGGCACATCATGTATGACGATCCTGATGATCCCGACTTATGTCCCCGTCGAGGCATTCATGGTCGCAATCGCACGCGGGCCAAGCGTGAGAATGGGCACGGTGGCGACGCCGTGCCAAAGCCAGCTACTGCCTCCGGCGCCTCTACGGTTTGGGCCGCGCAGACCTGGCAGCAACCGCAGTCGCCCACCTTGTGGCCACCGCAGCCGACGGCCGAGATCCGTCCGCCATCGCCTTCGCCCTCGCTGCGGAACTCGATCCGCACCCACTCGCCGAGCCACGATGCTGTCAGTTCGAGATACGCGCAAGTAGTGGGTGGTGAGCGCCAGCCCCCGTCGCCGTTAGGACCGCCACGCAACCTCGCATTCCACTACGCGCGGCGTGGTTCAGAAGAATTCGGTATACCGCCAAGCCCTGGCTCGCGTGGAACGGCCCCACCAAGCTTTGAACGACCGCATGAGTATGGGGGGCATGCGTACAATATGTATGGGTATGGGAGTTATCCCGGATACCGAGGTGGATACCACATGAGACCGTCACCTCCACCCCATGTGATGTCAGCACAATACGACCTACGCGAGTACCCAATGCCATATGGCCTAGCGCCTTCCTACGAAGATGAACAGCGCAGCGTTAGCTGCAGTGATGCCCCATATCGTCGCGGCCCGCCGTCTGGATTGTACGGAGTGCCTTCGCCTAATCGCGACTATGGCTGCCATGCCCGGACTCCACCGCCAGACTTTGAGCAAGCTGGCCTGCCTCCGCACCGCTACTCGTCATCCACTCCCTCAGTACGCAGATACGAGTCACATGTTCCACCACCCCAAACCTATGAGTCGCAGGCGCGATCAGGAGGTTCTCATGATCAGTCAGTTCGTGACGAAGGGGCGGCGTACCTGGCACACCCGTCCCTCCCTCCCACGGTGCAAGGGCCTCCACGCGGGGCTATGAAACCTGGTCCGCATTCAGAGTTTCCCAAGCTGGATGCGTCGCGCTCTGACGCGGCGTACGAACGTGACTATTTTGATCGAGTCCAGGAGTTTATGGTAGGCGGGTCAGCCGACGACGTGGGGGCGGCCGGCACACGCGGTCGCGACCTGGCGGTAATGGGGCAGAGAAAACAAGCGGATGAGAAGCAGGAGTGGCCCCGAGGCAAAGCAGTCGGTGAGGGAGGTGGAGTACAAAAGAATTGGAAGTGGAAGGATCCTGCCGGTGGGCGGCGGATGTCTGCAGATGTCTGTGCCAGCGGACGCGTGTATGACGAAAGAGCGTTGGGCAAGGCCAATGATGAATCGGAGGAGGAAGGGCCCGGTCAGGAGGATGTGATATGCGGGGTGGATCCACAATTTGGCAGCGGAACGAGATTGCCCAAGACAGGTTGGAGGGACAGGCCAGGTGGGATCAATCCACCGGATAGCGCGCGTCAAGCACAAGACATGAGCACTGTGAGCCTGGATGTGGGAAAGAAGAGTGGTGGTGGTGATGGTGGTGGTGGTGGCGGTGGTGGCGGAGGTGATGGTAGAAAGGTTAGTGATGGGGTCAGTCCATCACGTAGGGCGGGAAAATGGGAGAAGGAGGGTTCACCCACGAGCAGTAAGAGGAGCACAAGGAGTGGGGTACACGTGTCGAAATGTTACAGAAGAGGCGTGGGTGGGGAAGATCCTGCCATTCTGGAGCAATCGGTGGGGGCCGCCGTCGTTGGTGGACTGCCAGTTGGAACCAAAATGGTGGGAACGGTGCACGCTGCTCGTAATCCAGCCATTGCCGAGCACGTGCACAGACGGGCCCCGCTGTCTGCACCTGCCCACACTTCATCGCATTGTCATCCCGTTGACAACTGCATACCCTCACGTCTCAATACTGCCGACGTCGTCGTTGTTGCTGAAGAGCGGGACCAGGAAGCCGAAAACGTCTCTTGCATTGTTTCAGCCATTGTTGCTCAGATGAAACATCCTAACCGCCTAGCCATTGTTGACCCTGAGGAGGACACCGACGCCGAGGATACCTTGTCACCTGCAGAGCAAACACCTGTGCCTGCAGTGTCAACTCCGCGAGAAGATCCACTATCGGCAGCTCCTTCGACCGCTGCGGGCATTCCTTCCCGCTCGGACTCGATGGACCCAAAATCTTTCCCGGATCAATCTAAGGTTGCGGCAGAGATGCAGACTGAATCAATCAGCCGCGTCATCGCGTCTGGTGGCTCCGAGCAGTTTGCTGCGCAGGAACGCTCTGCTGTGAAGGAGTCTGCGACGGCAACAGAAGGGGTGGACGACGGTGGGGTGCAGCGTGGGGCGGAAGGTGGGCCACGGGCACAACCAGGAGCTGCAACTTCGACGCCAAAATCGTGCCCAGGTTCCAAATATGCGAATGGACTGCCAGAGGCAGCGTCGGAGGAGAGCGTAGATCTGACACAGTACGAAATGCCTCGCTTGGAGCATGAGATAACGGGGCAGGGATTAAGCAGCGATATACTGGACGCGGTTGTCAAGATTTATGCCACGCACTGCGATCCCAATTACTCATTGCCATGGCAGATGCGACGCCAGACGCAGAGTACATCGTCAGGCTGTGTGATATCTGGGCGGCGAATTTTGACAAATGCGCACTCGGTAGAACATTTTACGGTGGTGAGAGTGAAGAAGCGCGCGGGAGATCAGAAGTACATCGCCAAAGTGCTTGCGACTGGGAACGAATGCGACTTGGCTCTCCTCACTGTCGCGGATGAAGAGTTTTGGCAGGACCTCAAGCCATTGCCGTTTGGCGCGCTGCCAGAGTTGCAGGCAAGTGTCATTGTGGTTGGGTATCCCATCGGCGGAGAAAACATTTCCGTCACCGCGGGAGTAGTATCGCGTGTCGAGATTCAAGATTATACGCATGGAGCCAGCCAACTTTTGGGGATACAGATAGATGCTGCAATCAATTCTGGGTCGTCCGGAGGACCGGCGCTCAATCCGCGGAATGAGGTGGTGGGGATCGCCTTTCAGTCACTAAACACTGGCGACTCGGAGAATATTGGATATCTCGTGGCGGAGAGCGTAGTGGATCATTTTCTTCGCGATTACGAGAAGAATGGGAAGTATACTGGCTTCTGCCACTGCGGGTTCCAGTGGCAGCGAATGGAGAATATAAGCTTGAGGCGAAGCATGAAGATGAAAGACGACGATAGCGGCATTTTAGTGCGGCGCGTGGACAAGACGTCGCCGGCTCTGAATGTGTTGAAACAAGGCGATATCATCACCGCCATTGATGATGTATCGATATCGAATGCTGGGACTGTTCCATATCGATCTGGAGAGCGTATCTCGTTCCATTATATTATTACGACCAAATTTACGGGTGACCTCGTTAAGCTGCGTATTCTCCGAGATGGGCAATGTACGGAAATACAGTACGAACTCAGGGAAAGTTCAGAGAACTTGCTAGTCCCCGTGCACGAGCACCGGCGACAGCCAGAGTACTTCACCATTGCTGGGCTGGTCTTTGTTGCGTTGAGTGAACCCTACCTGACAGCTGAGTATGGGAACAAGTGGGACATGAAGGCTCCGGTACGTCTACTGGAGCGATTAATGTATGGGTCAAAGGAGACAAAGGATGAACAGGTCGTAGTGCTTTCGCAGGTATTGAACGCCGAAATCAATATTGGCTATGAGTACGTCATCAACACGCGCGTGCACAAATTTAATGGAGAACGCTTGCGAAACCTCGCACACCTTGCAAGGCTTGTCGATGCATGTACGGACGACTACTTGCGATTTGATTTGGATGATGAAGTGGTTGTAGTTGGCCGCGATGAGGCAATAACTGCCTCTGCAGAAATTCTCGAGACTCATTGTATCCCTTCAGCCTGTAGCATTGGGGCCCTTCCACCCCAGGGTGAACACAGCAACTTGAAATCTCTCGCCAAAGCTCAGACGAAGGCTCCAGTAGCAGTACCCGATAGCAATACCGAAGGTGGGACTGTAGGGGTGTCTTCTGATGGGTCCGGGGCTGTTGGGGCTCCGCAAGGCGAGACTTTACATACACCCGATGTAATGCCTGCCCCCGACGGTGGGCGGGGCGCTGCACCGTCTCCAAAAAGCTTGGCCATCACTCGGCCACAATAGATCAAACTTTCCGATAAAGTGTTGACTGCCATAAATTGCCTCCCACCTCCTCGGAGATTTTGAGGGTCGCCACGTTGCAGAATGCATGGTACGAATATTTCAGGTGACTTTAGTTAGGGTTTCTGTAGGTCAATACCAAAAGGTGTGTACACGGTAATGGGTAACGCGATGCTGGTGACCAAAAAAATTATGACACGATGCAGTATGGTTTGCAATTTGCCTGAGACGTTTCCCTGAGCTAGACATCATCGCTAGTCAGAGGTCCCCTCAAAGACGCGGACATAAATTGGCGGACGTAAGGATTGTCACTCGAGTCAAGTTCGCTGACTCGTCCATCCCATACAATGCTGCCCTCATGCATCAGGACGACCCTGTCTGCCACCCTTCTGATCGTGCTAAACTGATGCGTAACGACTATACAAGTTGGACAAACTTCCTGAGTGTTCCGAATCAAATCCTCAATTCTCGTTGAAGCCGTCGGATCAAGCCCTGCCGTCGGTTCATCATACAAAAGCAAATCCGGTGCAGTCTCTGGCTTTTCCGGATCATAAATGATTGCGCGAGCCAGACTTGCTCGCTTGCGCATCCCCCCCGACAACTCCTCCGGAAACTTATCCACCGCGTCTTGCAGATCTACCCGCTCGAGAAACAATTTCACCAACTCGTAAATGCGTTCATCCGGCAATGACCCACCCCGAAATAATCGAAAGCCAACATTTTCCCCCACGGTGAGCGAGTCAAACAGCGCTGCACTCTGGAATACCATTGACACATTGAGCTTTCCCTTGTCTTCTTTGATGGAACGCTCCCTGCGCCAACCCCTCAGCGACACTTCGCCTCTATCCGGCAAGTCCAGCCCAGTGATCACGCGTAGCGTCGTTGATTTTCCAGTGCCTGACGTACCAATAATGGCCGTCGACTCACCCTTGTAAATGTTAAGGCTGAGGTTACGCAGAACATGTTTTCCACCGTAAGAGAGGTTAATGTTACGCAGGGCAACCTCTGGCTCTACGGGCGATGCACCCTTCGACTGGACGTGCGGATCGCTGTCCAGCTGTGGAGCATGGGTCGCACAAAGATGTGGTCGGTATTTTCGGCGCGGGTGAGAATGAGCAGATAGGACAAGAGCAGGCGGGAGGAGCCAAGAGGGTACGGCGTGCCGCGAAGACATGCGGCGCGGACATTTGGCGATGGTGTGGGATGAAAGGAACAGGAGTGTGAACGGAGGTGTGATGGAGAGATGGAGGGAAATAGGTGTGTAAACTGATTCCCGCTAACAGTAGTTGTAGTGAGTTTTCCGAGTAGCCTTCGATTCACGGATACCATACGAACGATCTCCTGTGGTAGGAAGATGCGATTCAAATTTCGCGATTTTGTACGGTTAGGAAATAAAATTAAAGTGCAATTACAGACCTCTAAATAAATTGGACCAAGAAAGATTTGCAACTGACATCTACATATTGTACTGTGCTGTGCTGTACTGTACCCCCTGGACCTTTTCAATTCAGTACGTCAATGCGCCATTTTCGAGGAGCGATCAGGTGCAGTAGAGAGAGCCTTCCAGAATAGACGTCGCGAGGGTCCTTGCAAGTCCTCGAGTTTCACCGAAAAACACTCGCGAAAAACGCATCTTCTCGCGGTTGAAAAGTCCTATATTCTGTTTAATACGACGAAAGCAGTGGGCTCTTCAGGACTGCTAGGCCGCCCGTGACCCGCTCATGCGCAGTCTCTCCTACATGTAGCGTTTCTCGGTTCCATGGGTCCCTGTATGTGGTGTCACAGCAGATACGGTCGGAGTTCTTAAGCCTTTAAGAGGCAGGCCCATGCGATCTTTTCGACCGCTCAGCCCTGTTTCCGTTCCTGTTCCACCTCCTGAAGTCATGTTAGGCAAGGCATGTGCTACCTCATTGACCAGTGTCTCACAAGTTTCGTCCCCCCTGCGTAGAGACACAGTTGAACGCGGACCTACTACTTGATCAAATCCGCGTCTATGCAACTGCTCGACGACATTCCCAACCATGACCCGGTTGTCTACCAGAGTAGTCGTAAGATCACCACCGGACTCATTTGTCTGTCTTCTCCTCTTGTTACCCTCTAGGCATATGTATTCGTGACGGAGGAGCTCTGGTATTGTCGTGCGTCTGTCGGGGTCTCGTTGCAAGCATCCTCCGAGAACTTCAAGTACACTCTCATCATCCACGTGTGGGAATGAGATCTCATAACTGGGATTCTGGATACAATTTAGCTTCATCATGACGTTTTTGATATGAGCAAAGGGCGCGCGGCCGTACACCATCTGGTACAGAATGCACCCCAGACTCCATATATCACTGGCTCGGCCAACTTTATATCGGCGCGGTTTTGAAATGCGCCCTTTGTTTAAGCCCATCGGATCTTCCATACTATCGTCGCCTTCATCGTCACAAAGGAGAGCTTCAGGAGACATGTAGTTGGGGGTTCCCACCTGTGAGTCTCTGAATATCTTTGTCGTGTCTTCAGCCTGGATTGCCTTTGCAATCCCGAAATCGATTAGTTTCAAGGTTCCGGCCACAATGAGAAAGTTTGCTGGCTTCAGATCGCCGTGGATGATTCTCGCCTCATGAATCTTATGGACAGCTTCTAACATTTGTTGCCAGTAAACACGTCGGAAATTTCCGTTGATTTTCGAGCCCGAGTTCTTGCCCCGGGAAAGCAGTTTAGCAAGATCGATATCTCCATATTCCATGATGAGCTGGATCATTCCATCATCTCTCTGCACCTCGGCATCATACAGTTGAATGATGGTAGAACATCCTTTCAGCTTTCTCAATAGAGCAATCTCGTTTGCGTAAGAGTCTATCGTTGCTTGCAAAGATGCTGAGCGAGGAACCTTTACGCGTTTAAGAGCGAGAATTCTCATTTCACTGCTCAGAACTTTGAAGACTTTGGAGCTGCCACCCTTGCCCACCATTTCGAGGATGAGGTACGGCTTCCCATGGACTGTTACAAGACTTTCTGGTTGTATAGCACCGAGAAACTTCGTGAGCAGTAACCGTTTGGTGGAGGGGGGGCTTCTCTCGTCCATCCGATGCACGTAATTATCCTCGATTTCTTCTCCGTGCATTGATGACATTGGAACAGAGGGCGACATTGAGCTCATAGCGCGTGTTGAACTAGAAGGAAGTGGGGGAATATTTTCGTCTGCGAGTCTGCTGTGTCTGTTTTCCGCTAATCCGGACTGTAGTGGAGAATATCTTCTCCGTGTCGTTCGTCCGTGGTCTTCCCCACGGCGATGCACATTTGCGGCTCCACTCGGTTCGCGCGATGGTAGCGGTGTGAGTCCCCTAATGTCCGAATGAGGACCGTGACGAAGTCGCTCTTGCGTCGAAGCAATAAACGTATCGTGGGACTGTATTCGGGGAGACATATATCTTAAGTTTGTCGACGTGGGTTTTTCGCCAGTTCTTTCTTCAGTATCTGAACGATGTCGACCACGCTCAGAACTCGCATGTATTTCTTGAGCGGAGGAGTACTGCTGCTGGAATCCGTGCGTCTTTATCGGGTCACGGGCATATGCAAGGTCTTTTCTCTGCGATTGTTGCCGCTCAAGATCGAGTTTGTGTTCGTAGTTACGACGCAGCTGCAGCTGTCTTTGGCGCTCATCATCGAATGCAATTCGTTCCTGTTCCCTCTCTAACTGACGTTTTCTCTCGCGCTCACGCTCATGGTCAACATCTGGAGCTCGATCGCTTTCAAAACTCCGTCGGGAGTGGCGAGGAAGGCTGTCGGTACTGCTTGGCTGGTCACATCCACTCACCTCACTAGAGGGACGAGCATATGGACTGGCTTTCGAGGTAATGTGCGGCAAGTCACCGCTTGATGGCGAGTCATCAGGCGAAGAAAATAGATGAGGTGGAGATTGTGTTGGGGCTTTCTGTGCGCTTCTCATTGTCTCCGGAGAAGAGACAGCAGTTGCGGATGGTCCCAACGGCGGTTTCTTCTCCGATTGCAATGTAAAACTAAACTTGTCTAACGTCGTGGCTGTCGCGAGCTCTTGTGGAGACTTGCCTTGCTTTTGAGACGCAAAACGCTCATGATTAGGTTCTTGAAGCACTGAGTGACCTGCCACCGGAGTATAAGCGTTTGAAGGATTATCTGAGTTTTCCTTGCCGGCCACAGGTGTAGATCCAGGATTGAGGACTCTCCGCGGCGGTCTAACAGGATAAGTACGGCGGGCGGAGCGCTGTCCTGAAAGCAAACGGTCAGCACTTGGTGTAGGTGCAAGATCTGAAGAAGACGCATTTCGCGCAGGTGTGGATGCAGTGGCAGCGCAGGTCTCTGCCTCGCGACGGAATCGTGCCGCACGGTCAGGGTTATTGCGACGGCGTTCGAGGTCGGACCAAGCGTTCCAAAACAGCGGAAGGCTTTGTCCTATGCGGTGGCTCTTGAGATGCTTGAAGATGACATTGGCGTCATCCAGATCATCCTCCGCGCGCAACGCCGCCAGGTCGAGCCACAGCTGCAGATACACGGACGAGTGCCTATTGGCCGCAGACATGGGTACCAGGCGAGTAGCGTGCTCATACAAACGCTGCAATGCCTGATACATACGAATGCACAGGTCATCGTCATGAACGTGGTGCTTGACGCTCTGCTTGCGGTCGTTATTGAGGCACTGGAGGTAGTCACGCCATACGGCTGGATTGTGTGGAGTAGCCTTCAGACGACGCAGCAAGTCTGCACGGTAGCGTAGGGAGCTGTCATCAAACACCTCTGGACGAATGACCTGCGATGCGGCAGTGAGCTCGGTATGCCAGGCAGCGGTAGCGTCGGGCGTGGGCGGCGCCCGCTGCCGTAGAGCCTCCACCTGAGCGCGAAAATCCGTCATGCGAGAGGGTGTACACGGCGATTGATGAAGATATGAAGCTGACGCGTGGCAAGAGTCGGCATGCCGAGCTGCTTGTAACAGGCAGGCAGGAGAGAGACGCGGGGATTAAGACGAAGCGGGCAAGAGAGCAAGGCACAGATAAAGAGGCAGACTGCGGGCGGGACTTGAGCAATGCGCGCATGGATGGCAGAGGCAGCTGTTCAGCGGCAAAGCGGCAAAGCATAGGAGTGGGATGGTGAGTGGCGGGAGACCGGGCGATTCAAACGAGCGAGATTTGAAATTTTGTTTTGGTAGGGAGACCCTGTCGGGGATTTGAAGTAGACCGCTGCGAGGTGAGAGGGGCACGCGCAGGAGAGGCCGACAGTGTGCCTATAATGCTACGAGTGAATACGTGGCCACGGTGCCAGCGTTGAGCGCCTAACGGAGCGCGCGGGAAAAGGCTCCAATTCGAGAGCCCGCCACTGAACACCTGGCAAGCATGCCACCAACACGCGTGTGAATTGCACTCATCTCACTCTACTGCACCCCTCCATCCACTTCTCCTCCCCACTCTGCCCCACAGTCAAGCTGCGCACAACAACATTTCGTTTTCACTTTCGCCTCGCCACCCTTCCCTTCTCCTTTTTTCTCCTCCTTCCCCCTATACCATGCCCACCGTCTAACTCTTTCCTCCTCCACACTCTCACTGCTAGCGCAGCGCATGCCGCTGACACTGTCTCTCGAGTCATTATGCCTCGCTCGTCGCGTCACATTCCGCTCGACCTTTCCCCTACCCCTCCTCCCGATCCTCGTTCCTCTCGCCCTTCTCTTCCCCCTGCCCGCCCACTTGTCTATACTCTGCAACCTACCACTCTTCTCCAGTCCCAAGCCGCCTCGCTCGACCGCGTGGCTCTCCCGAAGCGACGCCCCAGGAGGCCGGACAACTTCCTGCTGGTGTCAAACCTTAATGACAATGTCACTGCCGACTTTTTACGCCATTGTCTTTGCCCCCGCGTAGAGCTTCGCGACGTGCGAGTCGCTGGAAAGTGCCTGTCTCGAGGCCGTCCAGGCCTCGCACGCCTCCGCATTCCCACCTCGGCTGACGCCAAGCGCGTCGCCAAGGAGCTTACCGGCACCTCAATTTGTGGGCAGCGTATCATCGTTGAGGCCGACCACGCTGCCAAAAAGTATGATCGCTTGCTGCGCGAGGCTAGGAATCCACCCAAGGCTTCTACTCCGTCAAAAGAAACGTCTGTAACGAAGGAACCATCCCCGCCTACGAAGCCCTCCCCTTTTCAACAGCCTTTCCCTTTTAAAAGGCCTGCCCCTGCTAACCACAGCCTATCTCGTCCGTCCTTACAGCCTCTGCCTTCCCCACCCGTACAACCACCTCCTCTCCCGCCGCCGGCAGAGCCAGAGACTGCGTCTGCTGCCAAACCTGCGCAGATGTATAACTCTGTTGTGCAGCGGTCACGAAAGGAACGCAAAATGGAGACGGAACAAGTTCGCGAGATGCAGCCGGCGTTGCAGCTGTACAGCGTTCCACGGCGAGTGGACGGCGAAATGCTGAGCTTGCATTTCGCCAGGTTCAGACCATTGCGTGTCGTGCAGGAAAGTGACAGAGAATGGGTTGTGTGCTTTGCAGACGTCGACAGTCGTAACAGTGCCCGCCTGGATGCCGACACAGAGGTGTGCGGAGGTCGTGTACATTTTCGACGCATCGAGTTCCCGGCAAGGTCGAGGGGAATGGAACGAGTAGAGCGGAGGAGGAGTCATGAAAGCGACGTTGGGAGGAGCAGGAGGCGCGATAGGAAATATCGCTCCCGGTCAAGTTTGGATGTGGATTATGCGTCCGGGTCCAGGAGGGAGAGGGAACGCGGGTCGCGGTCTTTTCATGAACGAGATTACGATCCGAATGCGAGGCGAGAAAGAGACTACGAGTGCAGTGGGCGTGTGGATCGAGGATTTGACTCAGGTCGTCGTCGCGAACGTGCTTTCGAATCAACAGGGCGGGGTAGAAAGGATTTCGAGTACGAAAATCGGCGAGAGAGAGAATACTGGCGTCAGCGAAATCGTCGAGAGGAGGACAGAAATACTGGGGAGCATGATTGGGCTGCAAGGAGGGAGAGGAAGAATAACTCGGGCTGGCGCCGGGAACGGGAGCCCGACGGCATTGGAATGCCTGACAAGGACGTCATGGATAAGACTCGAAGAGAAGGGGAGAGTATGCTGACTGGGAATCGCGTGGATCGACAAAACTCCGACGTACAAGTTACTTTGCGCGACGCTGACCAGCAAAAAGAACCTCCTCGTGAGAAAAATGGTTTCAGCTGTCGAAAAGAAAGAAAGTCGCCGCTATTTCAGAAGGATTCGCAGCGAAAAGGTCGCGAAGCTTCTATTGGATTCCAGGGCATCGAGAATAATGAGGAAGTGGATGCCAGCTTGGCCAGGGAAAATCCCAAGCCATCTGGTGTCGCTGCTAGCGTCGCGACTCTTGGTACCAGTGCCGCTGCAACTTTGGCACCTTCACTCCCTGCAAAGCAGCTCACGAAAGAAGAGATAGACGACAGTGTTTTGCAACTAGCAATGGACGATATAATTGGGCAGATGGTTTCCCAATACATGCGGTTGCAGACAAACTTGATCACCAGCGTTGGCCAAACGATCATCAAAGAGAAGCAGGATGTTGAAGCGCTGGCGAAGGCCGAGGCTACGAAAGAGCAGCAATCTGCGAAGACTGAGGAGGCTACAAAGCCCCTTGGTGAAAAGCTTGTTGCATCAAGACAGCCTAGCGATCTCGATATGTTTTTGGGGGACGGTTGTGATTCTGACCAGCTACCGCTTCACGCTCCAAAACGCAAGCTGGTAGTAAGCGCGTCGAAGTCGAAACTTAATCCGGTTTTCAACGGTTTGCATGCACCAAAGCGACTTCATAAATCTGAGAAGGCCTCATGCCCTCCTCAGAAGATTCCTAAGGACCCTGAGACTTTTAGAGAGGCACAGGACGAATGTCCTCAAAATGAATCTCCATGTCCCGCACGTTCGTTGAGGAAGTCTCGTTTTGCGGACGCAGGCTCCGCCAGAGACCAGCTGAACGGTGAAGGTGAAGAATCTGTGGGAGAGAAAATCCTTCGCGTGACTCCTCAAACAGAAATACTCGAGCCCTCACAAGGTCATGATGATGACACTGATTTGACCTTGCCCAGTGAGCCCAAGTTGGAGACGCTCAGCGATTCCGACGATGCAATTGATATTCGCAGACCCCAGAAGCGCTCCATCGAGACTGAGCATTCGCAGCTTGTGTTGGACAACTCAAAACGACGAAGGCTTCGGTCAGGTAGTAAATCTATTGTTCCCAAGCCTGGTCGTACTGTTTCGTCAAGAGGAGACGACAAGCAAAGTAATGATTTGTTCATTCCCAAGGATGAAATGCCTGCAAGGTCTGGGCCGTTCACAATTCCCACCGTTAAGGAGTCAAGCCATGAGTTACAGATTCCGAAAAGTGGGAAGCTTTCTGGGCGTTGTGGAAGTGAAGTGACTCCTGAGTCTTCGGAAGGCGTTCGCACTCCTGATATGGGTGCTTGTGTGGATACTCAAAGACTCGAAAGTAACACCGCGACCCTGCCGCCTACCGCCAAGAAGCCCCCTCAGCCACTTCCGAAGGAGGTGAAAGTCGTGACGGAGGAAGAAGACCCGGGAGACTGTGCAAGAGCGGTAGGGATAAGAGTGCAGGAGTGGCGTGAACGGCGCCGCAGTGCACCCGATGTGTCGAAGATGTCTATCGAGCACGTTCGGCACGGCCAGGAAAAAGTATTTTCCTCAAGAGATACACGGCGTCGAAGCCGGACGCTTCGAAAGAACATCAGCCTTATCGACCCCAAACATGACATTGTGACCGCCGAAAACCTCAAAGCACGAAAAAAGCCGGTTCAATACCGGAAGTCCGGTATTCATGGTATGGGTTTGTTCGCTTGTGAGGTAATTGAGCCAGGAGAGTTCATTCTCGAGTACATTGGAGAAGTCGTCCGGTCTTGCGTCGCTGATCGTCGGGAGATGACCTACACGCGACAGGGAATGGGTGATTCGTACATGTTTCGTCTTTCAAGCGGCATGGTAGTGGACGCTACCCACAGAGGGTGCATTGCTCGCTTCATCAATCACTCGTGTGATCCGAATATCATTGCAAAATTCATCACTGTCGATGCCTGTGAACGAATTGTTTTCTACAGCAAAAAGGTGATCAAGGTTGACGAAGAACTCACATACGACTACAAATTTGAGTTTGAGGCTGAAGAAAAGAAAATACCTTGTCTCTGCGCTAAATCGACTTGTCGAAAGTTCTTAAATTAGCAGCAGGACATAGACTCGACTTAGCTTATAAACTTGTTCTTTTCCAGCAGACTGATTGCATCAAACCTCGTCTTGACTAGTGCTCATCGCTCCGGTAACCCCTTGATTTTGCGTTGCTGTCTTCTTCATCTTTTGTTTGCTGCACAATGTGGTATGCACCGACGGCCCGCTTGGTACTGAAAATAAATATGCTTTTCTTTGCTTCAAGTTCAGACATTGCGGCAACGTCCAAGAGATTAAATTCTAATCGCGAGTCTGTTTGTTGAATTGTCGCATATTTCATCGTGTTTGCACTGCTTAAATCGAACGACGATTTGTAGACGGATACGACCTATCCTAAAGAAGTACTCCTCACCAGAGATAGAGATCGACTTTGAGGGGCTTGCCACGCTGTCAATCTCTTTCTCGTAGGATTACTCTGTAAGTGAGAGGGAGCACGACAACTTGGCAGAGCTGTGCTTCTTCTTTCAGTTGTGCACAAACATGGTGGTCAGAACTATTTTGTGCAACACAGTTTAAATAGTCCCATTGTCGAGAGTTTGGAGTTCAATATCAGTTCTTGTGTAGAGAGGGACTCATTCCATTTGCTCCATGAACTCAATGCGTGTTTGCAAGGCGAGCTCAGACAGGACTAGCGAATATATAATCAACGGGGAACGGCTGGTTGTCAAGTTGTGGAATTATATCGAGTATCAAATTCAGTCAATCCCACTGCTCTCCAATAATTCGAAGGTCTGTTGCAAGTACAGTACAGTCTGAACGCATCAGATTTCACTTGCGGACTTCTTTTTCGGCAGTCATAAATTATGCAACACGTTCTGCCGCGTGTGAATTTGCCCAGGGCTTGTATGCTTGGTGAGGTTTCCGTTGTACATTTTTGCACTAAACTGGTAGATCTCTTCGAGCCTCATAAACTTGTTAATACTGGCCAATTAGTTCGGATCCCACCAAACCCTTAACAGCAATGCAACAGTGTGATCACATTCCAGTCTCAGTCAGAATAAATGAGCTGCGTAACATAATCACCTTTGTTCAAAATGAGAGAATATGGGTCCATCAGAAAATGCTGTTCATCATGCAGGATATATTTAGAATGTTTGAAATCCTTTGGGTCCGAGAAACATCAGTTTTGCTGCGCTATTACCACTTGACAAAGATGCCGACGTCTCTCAACTATTGAAGGAAGACAGAACGAAAAGACAGAATGTACTAAATATACTGAATAGATTGGCGGCAGAGCTTGAAGTCCAGACTAGAAACGCTTCTACGCAGCAAATGCACAGCTCGACCTTGAGAAGACGGGTTTGCTTGAGTCAAGATATTTGTCTTGGCCTTGGACTTTTGCCCAACTTTTAATCTTTAGGAAGGTCTGTCGTGGATGATAGGTGTCATGGGGCCTTCAGCATTTGTATAGCCTGGGATTACCATATTTTGTCTCAAAAGCGACATGCAAGAGGTTTTCTCAGAGGGTTTCGGGCCATGCTGAAAAACAACTGTACGAGTATCTTCAATAAAACTGGACAAACCCATCGCCAAAAACAGCGACTGCACTTTCTCTCAAACGTTCGGAGCAAATAAACGCTTCATTGAAGCTTGCTCCGAATGAGTTGAAAGGAACAGTTACGAATGTAATATTCTCCTGTGTCGGAGTGATATCTATACTGTGCAACGTTCAGTAACCTCTGGGGACTACACTGCTGACTGCTTCCGTCAGTAGGGATGGTTTACTCATGATGTCCGTCAGAAAACCAATGCAGAAACTTTTAGGGGCGACTCAAAAATCCCTAGTTCGGAGCGTGCTCAGACTGAGGAGTAGCATAAGAAAGAGCAAGCTGCGCCCCCCACACGATGTTCCAAGCTATAGTCCTAGAGTAGAGGGGAGTATTCCTAACGAAGACCAATTTTGGGATGTACAGGAAGTTCAAACCTCACTTCAAGTTAACTCAATTTTCAGTTCCCCGACGGGTATCAACGGGTGTCTTTCGAAGACTGAACACATACTCGTCGGAGTTTTTCTGAAGTTCCTGTGCTATACTTGAAGCATTACGGCGAACTACATGTTACGAATGTGGATGTACGTCGTTAAAACCAAACACATTTACTCACACGAAGCTCCTCTGCCGAAAATGCGACCAAGAATAGTATTCCTGTACTCGAACTACCGGCAAACATGGGTTCATGGCTTAGCATTCACAATCTACAGCAGTTCAAATGTGATATGCGGACATGGAACAATTGATATTATGATTGTTCAGAATCGTCCAACTGCCATGAAAGACGATTTCATAGAAACGCATACGTCCGCTTGGGGGGCGAGGAAACCCAACACAGATATACTCTTGGTCAGCAGTTGCCTACGATCTATACAGATTGATGCCTTTACTTTAAGTCTTCTAATCAGCCGCTCTCGACCGTATTCCGTGACATCATCACCCTGCTCCTTTCGAGGAAAACACAATCGAAAACTTATTTTCGATGAGAAGGCGTTGACCGTGAATGCCAAATGTGTCGTGTCAGTCCACAGCCAAAGACGGTTGGCAGAGAACCCCATAGACCACCCGACTTTATCTGCCGAACGAAGACGATGGGAATTTCTACATGTATACGAGCACAGTTCACGGCTTACTGCACGGCCAAAAACGTATGCAGATAACCGCTCATGCGTTGGAGATATGTGTTGCGAACAGGAGGATCTATCGGTCTCGTCGGAGACTGATTCCACAACGACAACACTCTCCAAACAAAAACTATTTTCACAGTTTGGTAGATTAATTCTATGTCGAAGATGCGTGAATACCGTTTCTCTACCCAACCTTCCATTTATTGAAGAATGCCGAGGCAGCAGTGGGTCTGTTTCAGCAAACTTAGCCTCTCACTCTGATCAAGGCTGTCTCAGCGAATATGAAACTTCTAACGGTGGTGGTTTTATCTGTACCCATTGTCAACCTGGCAACGTTCTAGTACGCCTGTCTGCTTTATTTTTAACCGACTTTAACCATGATAGCGATGGTTTTACGTTTCTACGCCACATTTTGTTTCTTACAAGAAACACGAAAGCACTCACCGGGCTACTTTATAAGAACGGGGCTAGAAAACCTACCAAAATCGAAGAGGAACTCCAAAAGTATGTGGTGCGCACACTCAAAGCGAAGGAATCCCCAATTCATGGCACAGGGGTATTTGCAATGCAGGATCTCCAGGCTTTCCAAATAATTGCAGAGTACCCGGGAATTGTGCTAAGTCGCGAGGATGCGGACCGGAAAGAACTTCTATACCGCAGTCAGCTATGTGACACAACGTACATGTATAAACTTCCTGACGGTCACGTGTTAGACGCAACGACGAGCACCGGAGTCGCACGATATCTCAATCACTCATGCGAGCCCAATGTCAGAGCGAGTAGCATGCTTGTTTCCGATGAATATCGAGTCACATTTCACACACTGCGACATGTCAAAAAAGGCGAAGAGCTTTTAATAGACTACATGTTCCCTTTTGAGCCCGAAGAGAACAAGATCCCATGCTTGTGTACTTCAAAGAGTTGTCACTTATTCTTAAATTACCAAGTTCCCAGGAGTGCTTCACAAAACCAACATCACTGAATGAAGTTACGGGTTATCCGTAGGATTTCGTACCAATGCTATCCTTGCCCTCGTGACACTTTTGCATAGGCTCTCAAAAAGGAAGATAGAAGAAGAAAAAGGGGTAGAGACTTGTCCGCCTTCCTTGCATTACATGTAGACACATCATACAGTACCATGTAACTCGATTCTTACATGCGTGTTCATTATAACAGACTTTGAGTGCGGTCGCCAACCTTTTAAGAGGACACCAGACTCAGTACTCCTAAGATTGTACTTGCTCTGCCATAGAGCGACGAAAGCACTCTACTACTCCGTCTTAATTGTGTAGACTCGTGCGCATACTGAAATCGAAGAAGAGAGGACGGAGTAGTTTCGTAGGATGGAATATTACATACACCCTCAAAACAACATTGAAAGTAGTACCGTCAACTAGGCCAGAATTGTACATTCTTCGCTTTTATCTGTCATGACAACTCATCACTTCTGAACTTCTGGTCTAGCACGGACGGAGATATCGGAAGTGGCTCAGAGGTAAAGGTTTTTCTTTTGGCCCAAGGGCCTGCGATGATGACACAGTTGTCAGCTGCTGGTTCAAGCTATTGCTGAGGTCCTCTTCGGGAAGCTTTAAAGTAACGCTGATGTGATCCGAAGCAGCAGTATTCTCTTTTCAGTAATTGTTTCTATTCTTCAATGCTAATGAATAGTAGACAGCAGGAATGATCATGGTCATGTTCAAGAAGCGACGAGACCATTGCTGATGTCATCCGGGTGGTGAGAAATGGCCTCAGATACCATCCGGTCGCGCCAGTTGACAGGGGGGTGTTACCGAGATACGTGAAATTAATTCGCAGGACATGTGCGAACAAAATGCGTTCAAACCTGAACTTTGCCAGCACATTCTGTATTATGTAGTCGTGAAATGTGTCCGTATCTTCTTGCTTGTAGATAACTTCTGTGAAACAGAACCCGCCCCCAAGCTGATTCAAGCGACATAGGATGTCGTAGTATGGATATGCAACGCCACACTCAAGAAGTTCATTAGTAGAGTAGATACGATTGTGCTCCCCAATCGCAGCTTGCTGCGAACTTTGTTTCCAGTTTGGATCTCTAATTGTAATGCGATGCAGTACTGTTATAATTTTTCGTTCGGATAAGAGAAGTAATCTATTCGTTTTACCCTGGAGCCGTAAACACTACTTCGATTTCGACATGCACATCTGTCTCAATGAATGAGACTACTGCATATATTTTACTTCTCGATTCATAGCGGTGAAGGCGAAAATTTATTAGCTGCGGGTGAGGCAACGTGTCAAACATAAAAATCGCACGTTTGCCTCAGTATAAATAAATGCATCAGCCCATCGGAGAACAGTTTCATGGAGGGTTTCGAAAAGTTGTTTTCTACGAATTCTTTACATGTGAGACACGACGGGAACTGCAGCCAATCATCTTTGCAGAAAGTACGCTCCGGAAAAACAGCACGGTCATGGGAATCACGAGGGGTTTTTCAAAATTTGAGCTGTGCACAATTTCTGCATGAGTTTGATCGTGCTTCTGTAACGTTACCACAGGCAGCAGGAATTGTTTTTCTCTAATCGCTTCGAATCGCTGAACTGAACAAAGTGCTATCTTTTTCACCGTATAGCTCTAGCTGAATTCGTCTGTTTCACAGGCACAACGCAAGACCGTGTGGGAAGAAAATCGTTTTCATTCCTCGGAATCAAGTATCATTTGAGAGCTTGTAGCATCTCTCATCGCTGTGAATGACGCTGGCTTCAAGTTCCACTTCTCTTTCTCAGGCTGTCGGAATCACAACCTCACATCACTGTAAGAATCCAGTACGCTTGTAACTACGGTTTAACGCCGGAACCTTAGTCATGGGATCTCGGGCGCAAAAGATTATGACCCAGCCCATCGTAGGTTGTGCTTCGTCTCGTCAGTCTGCACTGCGCTCTACGACCCGCAAAAAATATTGCTGGCTAACATGTTTTCGTGTTCGTTACTTTCCTCGCAAATATTTATGCGGTGCGATATTTACGTAGAATTTGATATTCCGATTCTTACAAAATCGAACACGGGTTGAGGTCTGGCTCTATGACGACGCCAAGACCCGCATTCAAGGCTGCATCATTGTATGTACCGAGTACCAGCGTTCGCAACATTCGGAGGTGGCGATGCAGTACTATGGATCCGGTTCTCCTTCCTTCTCCTTCGGAACTTGAGGACTAACAATGTTTGCGTGGTTATTGAGTTTGGTACTGCGCTACAGGGGTTTGACGAGTACATGAATCTTGTATTGGACGACACAGTGGAGTTGGACGAGAAAAAGGATACGTCCACAAAACTAGGTCGAATTCTGTTAAAAGGTGACACAATAACGATGCTTACTGCTGCACCCAGATAATCTCGTCATACATTTTACAGAGGTCATATATCGCTCAAGCCCGATTCAGCATGTTAAAGGCCGCTCTGATGCGACCTGGAAGAGCATACGAACGACGGAACAAGAGAATTCTGCGCCTCAAAACTGAGCTGCGACGCCCATAAGCGTCATACAACATCTACAGATGCACCATGACTTCATCCGTGTCTGCTGATCATACTCGCTGTGTTATGGCTTCTTCCCCAACCGCTGCCTTTGTTCGATCGAACCATTGCGCAAGCTCCTCATTGTCGTTGCGAATTTCTTTCCACGTATCAAATGTCTCTATACTCTTCAGCACACCGTAAATTGACAAGTCTGCAACGCCTGGTTCATCATTCCCTCCGAAAAACTTGCCACCCTCCGCTTTGACTGCGTCCATCCACTCGCGCATCGCAGCCCTCATTGCCTCCCGCTCGTCCTCAATGCCATACTTCTTCTTCAGCTTTCTGCCCACAAAATACATGGCGACAGCCCCAGAGTATCGGATCGTCCCACGCTGCCATGAGGAGAACTTGGCATTATCAGCGATGTAATTGAACGTCTGCAAGCTCTCCCCTGGCGACCGATATATGTTGGGCGCCAGCAGGTGGATTAGATGGTCATCCAGCCATGCCAACCAACGCCGCTCCGCCTCGCTCGGTTCGACCCCGCCCGCCCCTACAATCTCCCTCACATGCTCGACAATTGCTGCGGACCCATTCACTTGCTTACCATTCACGATGGCGATCGGGACCTTTCGGTATGACTCATCAAATTGCTTCAACTCCGTCTTCCTCAACGGATCCACCTCGACTACCTGATACGCGATGCCGTGAAAATCTAAAAAGGCGCGAACCTTGTTCGAAAACGGACAGACTTCAAATTGGTACAACACAATTTCTGGTGCTGCTTCCTGTGCCGTTACAGTCGTAGCCGCGGGGACCGATGAATACTCCGCCAGAGCATACCGTGAGGAATGCACCCCACCTCCAAATGCTGCCGCTCCAGCAAATGATGACGCGCACAGGAGCAGGGCAGGTGTGCGTAGAGATGACCGCCGTTCATTACGAGTAGAGGTAGTAGAAGTGGACAGAGCTATACGAGGAATGTAGGAAAAGGGGTGCGCTACGCGCGACAGGTTCCGCGTAGCACGGAGAGCGACGTTCATGATTCGTAACAGAAGGAGACGACAAACAAAGGCGCACACGTCAGGTCGAAGGGGGGCATAGGGCGACGACGAGACACTGGATATCTCGGTTAGGAGGCGGTGATGCTGGGAGCATTAATGATGGGGATGCACGTGCCATTTGTACCAATTGGGAGCGATCCGATCGCAGCATGCAATGGTTTTAATTGGCTGTTTTGTTCCACGGTGCGTTAGCTTGGAGTATTTGAATCACGATTGTGTCGTGAGAATCGCGATCAGCAATCTGGGACAACGACCTCATACTGCTTCATGCACGAGCTCTGTGCTCATCTCCGTGCGAGTCCTTTCCCCATTCATCGCCAATGTCCTTCGGGACATTATGACGGCTCGACTTCTCCAACGCCTGCTGTGCACGTCCACCACCCTTCCCTCCCCGACCCTCCGCCCTTCTACTCCTACGCTGCTAGTCTCTGAGATCTTTGCATCGGTCCAAGGTGAGGGCCCGTTTGTCGGGCGTCCCTCAGTTTTTCTGCGCCTCGGCCTATGTAATCTCTCGTGCTCCTGGTGCGACACGCCATACACCTGGCTCTTCACCCCTTCTTTGCATCGCTCTGTTGCCTCTCGTGCTGGCTCCGCCGCACAGCCAATCGTCTACGACCGTCGTGTCGAGTTGACAAAGCAAGGCGTCCCTCAAGTTCTATCGACCGTGCGCCAACTCGCGGGGGGAGGGGTCCGTGCCGTTGTGGTGACAGGTGGGGAGCCGTTGTTGCACAAGAAGCCTCTCATTGGTGCTTTGAAGGTGCTGCTGGAGGAGGGATATTCTGTCGAGTTCGAGACAAATGGGACGCTGAGTCCGGAGGGATTGCCAACGGGTGTACATTTTAATGTCAGTCCCAAACTAGCAAATTCGATGCAGGGGAAGGAGAAAAGGTTAAGGTGGGAGATATTGGCGGAGTATGTGAAGAAGGGAGGGGCATTCAAGTTTGTGGTGGGTTCAAGGGAGGATTTGCACGAGGTGAAGGAGATTGTGGACAGATTGGATGTGCCAAGGGGGAGAACTTATCTGATGCCTTTGGGGACGGTGAGTTTCAGCGTAATATCGTGAGTAGCTAAGAGAAAGATGCTACGTGTATTGCATAGCCGTTCTGACTGTTTTTTGCGCTTGTATTTTTACTCTACGCGGGATGGGATGAGTGGGGTCGATGTAGAGCTCCGAAGGGATTCGAGAACGAGGGAGGTGGCTAGTTGACGTTTGTCTGGAGTATGGGTATCACTACTCGCACCGCGTACATGTCGAGCTCTGGGGCGACAAGCGCGGGGTGTAGCTAAGCAGCGGATCTAGATTTGTGCACGTTCATTCTTTGTCGTCGCTTGTGCACGCTTTATGCGCTGATAGCGCAGGAATGTGCCCGCGAAGGATACTAGTTGTAGTTTTGTGGGAAGGCTAATTTTCGTTGTTTTGAAGAGCGGACTATGTCATTACTGGTAAGCGCAGAACGCGCTAGTCGTACCGTCGGATTTCTTGCCTCGCGTTCGAGCAGAGCCAGACCAGCCGCTGGGCCATTGGAGCAGAGCTTGCCCTTGTCAGTAACCATCAAGAACCGGTACGCTCTCCACATTCACGAGGTTTTGCTTATGATAGCTAAAGCTCTCTACTTTGCAAGGCACTTCGACGTCGGGCAAAAACATATTGCTCGGAGGAACCCACTCAGTTCCCTCAAATCAGCGCAAGGCATCTCAACGCTGCGAGCTGCAATGTGAGCGATGCAGAATCGCAAGCACATTGAGCAGCGCTGAAGCGGTGAACACGCCTCATGTGCAATTTTAAGGTGCTAGATGTGCGTTGCAACAGCGGAATGGCGTTATTTTTTTGCCATGCGGGTTGTGATCAACTCACAGCTGTGCACATCGCACTGCGTCGTTTAGCACTTCCAGGATTTTGACTCGCACCAATGTAAAAGTTATGTGTCCGAGCGCGGCGAAGGAGAGGCAACGAAGTAGGACGTAGACATGTGTTCATGATATTTTCTTGTATGTATCGGCGTCTAGAGATACCTGGTTGGAGCGATCAGCTTGCTGAGAATAAACGAACTTGTGGGAACAGTTTGTGGCTAACGCCCCCCTCGTGCGGCAATGAGACGTGATTAAGTTACGGTTAATTCCACCACACTCTTGTCCCAAGATCCGCTAAACAGTCGTCCCTCAGCTTGTGGATCCCAGGCAACGCTCCGCACGTAATCCGTATGATGGAAACTCTTTCCCAAACTCTTTCCCGTGGTCAAGTCTAACAAGGTAACCGCCGGGCAATTCGACGCCACCGCCACAATCTTATCGTTATGGGGGGAAGTTCTCAAGCAATGTGCCACACCCTGATACCCTCCTCGTCTCCACAACGGCTTCGCCATCCCTCCTCGAATATCAAACGCGACTACCTCCATCATTTCCGTCGACATTACCACACTATTCCCCCCCCCCGCAAACACCGCTGAATACACATGCAAGCCGGTGGGAATAGTAATCGCGGCGGTCCAATGACTCTGCCGTTCATCCCACACGCACGCCATCCCATCCGAAGACGCCGTCAACAAATGATCGCCATCACCATTCCAATCGACCGAGTTGACCGAATCAATATGCCCCTCGAACCGCATCGGTTCATTCGCCGGCTCTGCTAGGTTCCAACACAGCACGGCGCGGTCCCTCCCCCCCGATGCTACAAGCTTCTTCGCAGTTGACACGGCCACAGACGTCACATTTGCATTGTGTCCCGAAGGCAACGGAAGCACACCGCCGCTATGCACGACGCGCACGCTGCCGTCGTCGGCACCCGCAATAAACTGCCCCTCGTCCAGGCCGCACAGATCGGCAATACCCGTATCAACCTCGATTTCCGCCTCAATCTGGCCGGCGCCCATTAGTCCGTGCACGCGCCCGTCCCAGACAGAGCCCGTTAGAGATGAGGTGGCTGCCACGGCATTGCCACCGCCTGCAGACACTACCGCGTCGACGTGGCGTGTGAGCTGCCATTTCTTTTTCACCACGAGCTTAGTAGACATCGTGGAGGGCAGCGAGGAAGCCAGACTGGGGGAGGGAAGTACTTTGTGAGGAGATGGGAGGTGGTAACGGACTGAAAAGAGGAATTTCTGACGAGAGAGTGAGAGGGATAGGTGGGCCGGTGCCGGAGAAAAAGATATGTGGGGATCAAGCAAGCAGACAGTTTGTCAAAATTTGCAAAATGAATTATCAGGCTCATGGCACGAGGACACTCGCGGTTGATGTGAAAGTTGTGGCGGAGCGTCGTCGGTGCTCGCATTGAATGGATATCTACAGTCCTGCACCCGTATAAAACTTGCGTTGGAGCGAAGTTTTTTTGTAAAACGTGTCTTCTGCGCATAAGGTGATCAAGAAGAAAGGGTTGCAGTTGGCACGAAACTTTTTACTGTGAGACGATGGCGCCAATCATCGCAGTCGACTTGGATGAGGTGTTGGGCTTTTTCGTGGAGCCACTGTGCAAATTCCACAATGAAAAGTACAAGACCACACTAAAGATCTCCGATTTCTTCTCCTACACGTTCTCGGAGGTACGTTTCAAAATTGGCGCGACTGCACTCGACCACAAGATTCGTTTACAACCCTTTCCGAATAGACCTCGCTTCCTCTTTGACATCCCAACATCACCTGGAAGCAAATCCAAATTTTCCATGCCGGCCCCAGAACTAACCACTGTAAATACGACCACCGTTGCATTCCTCTCTCCAATCTCTCTCAGGTATGGGGCGGCACAGACGCAGAAGCCACTGAAAAGGTAGCCGCCTTCTTCAAGTCTCCCTACTTTCACTCCCTCCCCCCAATCCCGCAGGCGCAGCACACGCTTGGCCAGCTTAAACAACTCGGCTTCGATCTGGCTGTTGTTACGAGCCGCCAAAACTTCATCCAAGACGAGACACGCTCGTGGCTCGCCAAACATTACCCCGATACTTTTTGCGATGTTCTCTTCGGCAACCACTGGGCTGCGACGGGAACCAAACGAAGTAAGGCGGACATGTGCCGCGACTTGAACGCCGTCCTCCTCATCGACGACTCACTCTCGTACACTGCAGAGGTTGCCGAGGCAGGCATGCACGCCTTGCTCTTCGACCTTGATGGCTGCTGGACTTGGAACCAAAGCGACGTCCCGCTACCTTCTCGTGTCACGCGTGTCACCAGCTGGCCAGAGGTCTACTCTACCATTGAGAAGTGTTCATCGCAGCTCCTGGCTAAAGGCAAACAATGCCCATCCACAGAAATACAATAGACGGATCGCGAACACTAAAACCAGCCCCGCCAGCCGATCCACACGCGTTGCTTGTTGGACATAAACAGTTCATTCTTCAGCTCGTTTACCTCGTCCCCCAACACTCTCATTACATCATTCCGCTCCTCCTTTGCTGGTTCTGGCACCTTCCACACCTGATTCTTTACTTTCCCCGCCCCGCCCTCCACCTTCTGCACAGCTTTCTCCTCAGCCCCACGACTCTCTCCATCCTTCTTCTCAGCCACGATCACGTGCTTTGTTTCCTCCTCCCCCCTCACTGATCCCTGCTCTCCTCCCTGCTCTCCTCCCTGCCTTCCCCCCAACCTCAACTCCTCCCTCTCCAGGACGTACGCACCGTTTTCCGACAGCAAGACGGGGGGATCTCCCCTGGCCACGAGCGCCACATAGCGCTGCAGGGCATGCTTGGTGAGTCGTCGCGCGGTGTGGCGCTCCTCCTCGTCGGAGCCCTCGGAGCCCGCCAGGGCTGTGGCAGAGCGCGCCTCATGCACGGCACGCGCCACGGCACGGGCCTCGCCACGCAGGGAGGAATGTAGCGCAGAAATAGAAGGCGGTGGAGCGGGCGGGAGACTGCAGAGCAGACGAGAGAGCGGATGGAGCGAGCGCGCCATGAGAGTGTCGGAAGGGTGTGTGGGAGATGGAGTACGGGGAAGGGTGGAGGTTAGAGAGTATGTGGGCGAGGCGACTCAATTGGACAGGTTTGCGATTTGATCCGCGTGGATGAGGGGGGGGGCGGTGCAGTTTATAAAAATGGCGCTTGTTGTGACCTTGTTTACGCATAGCTCTCCTTTTTACCTCCTCCCTTCCCCTCCCCTTACATTCGCATCTTCTCTTCTCGTCCAAGCCGCTTTGACCGCTGTTTTAACCGCTCTTTCCGCATGGCCGACGCCAGCACCGCCAACAATATGGTGGCTACCCCGATCACAACCGACGCCCCTCCCATCGCCGTCGCCGCCCCGGATACGGATGCGCCTGCGACGGGGGCACCAACGCCAGTCACCGCCGGGTGCGCCCTCACAGGTAAGTCTCCTAGCGCTCCCCGCCCTCTCTACCCTTTCTCTCTTTCTAACATACTTTTGATTCTTCTAACGGTCCTCCGCTCCCCAGCCTCCCCCCCACCTCTTTTCTTAACCTAGTGTGTATATGCACGGCATCGTCGACGTACACCTTGTCCTTCATCCACGGGGCATCACAGGCTCCCCTCTGGCTTGAGGAAGCCACTCTGCACGCCAGCGCCTCGCATACGCGGGACGCGACGCTTCCCGACGGGAGCTGTGCACGCGTGCGGGTGGAAAGCGTCACGGCTGGAAGTGGGCCCCTCGGCGACTCGCAGCTGCGCTTGTCCGAGTCGCTACGTGGCGACGGCAACGCCTTGGTGCGCAGTGGGAGCAAGGACTTTCAGACGTACAAGCGGGCCATGCTGGTATACAACCGCTCCCTGGATGCATTGCGGCGCGTCGCAGAGGGGGAGAAAAGGAGCTCGGTGGCGGAGCGGATGGAGTCGCTGCGTTGCAACCTGGCGCTGTGTGCGCTGCGCGCAGGGGAGTGGACCAACGCACGGATGCAAAGTGAGGGGGGAGGGAAGGGGGCCAAGGCCACGTATCGTGCGGGCAAGGCGGCACTGGAGTTGGGGAGGGGGGTGAGGGGTGTGAGGGAACTGCGGGAGACAGGGAGGGAGGCAGGGAATGGAACGGTGGAGGCGGAAAAGGAGCGGGGCGAGGAGGAGGTGAAGAGGGGGATGGCGAAGGGGAGGGCCGAGTTTGCCGAGACGTATAGTGTGTGGGCGAAGAGCTGCGTGTTTGAAAGGCCGTGGGTGGAGTAGTGACGGAGCGGAGGGAGGTAGAGAGGGGGTGGAAGAGGCGGGCGGTGGCGTGCGCGGTTGAGGAGGTGAAGTTTGAGACAAGGACGGTTGGGAGGGGGAGGAGAGAGAATGTAGCGTGTTGTGTTGTTCTCAGTGGATTGAGGAAGCAACCCTAAAAGACGCGTAAACCCTTCCCCCAAAAAGAAAGAATGCAAGCTCCCCCAATTTCAGCACCCAACACGCATGCACGCACGCACGCACGCACGCACGCACGAACGCATTGACCTGCCCCACAAAAGTAATCGAAAGTAAACAAAAGCAATCGAAAGTAAACAAAAGTAATCGAAAGTAAACAAAGGTAAACAAAGGTAAACAAAGGTAAACAAAGGTAAACAAAGGTAAAC